>CAMXCT020004488.1:0-10000 GCA_947184155.2 Cladocopium goreaui
AGTGAACTCTCAGAGTTAACTGTGACAGAAAACTTTCATAGCAAACACTTATATAGTAACCTCTCAAGCCATCAGGGCCGCCAAACAAACATTCCTTTTTTCCTCTGTGTTCTTGCCAAAACGCATATGCGTCATGTCATGATGCAACACTCACGGTCTCAAAAGTCATGCTTGGTCACTCACGTCTTGTGACAAACATATTTTTTTCTGTTTTTGATGTGCTATATTATAGGAAAAATCGCAAACGTTGAAAAATGCTACAATGTTCATGCTGGTCGAATTCCAAGATGAGGTGCTTTTTGGTACACTTGCAAGAGAGACTGTGAGAGAGTTCAAATACTTTGAGAGTTTGATTGTACATGGCAAGCCTCACTTTTTACAGACTGGTCGCACATAGCTGTTTTATCGAAACACAAAGGGGCGTACTCCGTTCGTGACCTTCCACCCATGGCGTCCCAAAGTTCCTTGATGCGTTTCAAGTCCACCTGCGACGGTTGGAACCCATCTGACTCCCAAGAAGTTCCAGATTCACAAGAAGCTGAGAAAGGTGACACGGACTCAGAGAAGACCCTTTGCCTGGATGACTTCGCAGAGACTGAGGAGAAAGAAGGTGGGCTCACCCAACAAGCTACACCTGACGACTTCAAGGAGATGAAGCCTGCCGAAGAAGTTACACCTGACCTGAGCAAGGAGACAGGAGAGTTCTTTGGGCGCAAAATGAAGGTGGCTTATGGTCCAGGGTATGGACCTGGGTCTTTGGATGGAGCCATGCTGCAAACTCTTCTGGGTGGCCTCATGGATAAGACGAGGCTGAAGAACTATGTGGGTGGATTCGAGGAGCATCTGGCTGAAGCTGCCGCATCATCGAGCCAGAAGACTCCTGATCAGACTCGTGAGAAGACTCCTGAGAAGAAGCCAGCAGGAAAGAGTGTACGCAAGAAGAAGGGAACTTCGTCCAAGGGTAAAACACCCAAGAAGTGATCTCTGAAGCAACAACAGAGTATCTCACATTTTGTTGAGCAGCAGCTTGATGAAGCTGGATTTTTTGTGATCGTGTTCATTGCCGAGAAAACAAGCGCAATGTACTGAGCAGTTTTCATACTTTGCTGGCTTACTGACTTCGAAGTGTCTAAGTAGTTTCGAACAAACTTCGACTTTGTTACATATGGCCAAACGCCATTGAGCCATTGACAGGTTTAGACCAATTTTGCTGAAATGGCAAATAGACTTGACATAGAAATGATCAGATCTAGCGCAGAGTGCCGACAGAGATTTGGAAAAAAGGTGCGTCTCACTTCTTGAACACAATCATGTACTTTGAGAACATGTCCACAGCACTTCGAAGTTTCTAAGAAGTTTCGAAGAAACTTCGAAGCTATGACTTAGAAGTTTGTTCGAAGTTTATTCGTAGTTTCCAATGAAACTTCGTACAAACTTCGAAGATATGTTGATAAAACACTGTAAATACCAATATATTTGATAATGAAACTTCGAAGTTGGACTTCGAAGTTTCCATCATAAACTTCGAATTGCCCTTTCGAAGTTTCGAAGAAGTTTCGAACAAACTTCGAAGCTTACATTTGACTGCTGTTTTTGGCCACTGTCGCACAATCAACATTTTCAATCAGTTTCGTTCAGAAACTTGTCATTTGTTTTGACTCCACAAGACGTTTTCACAACTTGTCAGATCTACTAACCGCAGAATTTTCTTTCCAGCCACTTAGATACATTCATAGGTTTCGACTTCTGTGAAGAGCTGTGTGCTTGCAATGCCGGTTTTGAAACGACCATCATCGAATTCTTCGGCAATGCCCAAAAAGAAGCCAGCCAAGGAGACAATCCCAGGAACAGTTGCAAGTCTCAGGAAGGGGATTCAAAATGATGATGACAATGCTGATGGTGATGAAGGACAGCGGGACAAGTTGAAGGCTGAGAAGTGGGCAAGACTTCGTTCCACTGGCGCACTTCCGGAGTACTTGCTGCAGCTGTACGACCAGGAGTCAAAGCAATCACCGCTGGGGAAGCGGGCATTTCAAACCACAATCATAAACAAACTCTTCAAGAAGGTCAACGGTGCCTGGCAATTGGACACGAGTGACGCCCAATTCAAGGATTACAAATCTCTCTACGAGCGCCGCTACTCGAAAGAGGAAAACGAAGCGATGCCGAAATCGTTGATTGTGGGCCTCTATTATCAGGGGGACGAGCAGAAATTTAACCGAGCTTTGGAATTGGGCGAACTGCAGCATGTCAAAGATGACGGCGGTGTGCGGTTCTACTCATACAAGAAGCTCACCTCTGCAGTTGAGAAGGGCAGTGATCAGAGGCTCGAAGCCATTGGGACGAAGAAAGGCAAACTTCAAGAGTTTCATGAGATTGGGAATCTTTTGTCCAAGCTGACCTGGACGTTTCGCAAGAAGCCAGGAGATCAGAAGGAACTTACTGCTGGGAGCCTCCCCACTAGCTACGAGGCCTTGATCAAAAAAGCACATGGAGCTTGTGACAAGTTGTCGAAGGACACGCTCAAACTTCAGAAAGAGGTGGGGCATGAGCGCAAAGAGATCATGAAGGATGGATACAAGTCCATGACTGCTCACTTGGCCACTTTGGATCACATGAAAAACTTTGTGGAAATGCCAGATGGCACGAAGCTCACCAGCACGGTTTTCGAATCAGCTCTTGGAGATATCGCTTCTTCGGTTGACCAGCTGAACACGAAGATTGAGGAGATCAAAGGCTACATGAAGTCCAAGGCCAAGTGAGTCTTGATTCAAGTCTGTGTGAGATATCCACAGAAAATTTCTCAAGGGCCTGAATACAAATGTTTGAGTATGTGTGTGAAAACCACATAAATTTGGTGTATCTGGCCGTCAACGGTGAGTCAAATGCGATGGGGAAAACAGTGCAAATGCGTGACAGTTTTTCTGTATATGCTTTGAAAACAAGTTCTTGTCAGAGAAACACTCTGTGAAACATGTGTGTTCATGCTTTTTTTACAATTAAATTGGGACCCAAGGTGTGGTGGTATTTACAGTTGTTTAGTTTTGTATATAGTTTGCCTGGTTCTAGTGTTTGAAAAGAACTTTGAGATAACCATGTGGGAAAACGTTGTGTCAGACTTTGAGAGAACTTTGAGGGATCTTTGAAAGAACCCTGAGAGAACCTTGAGAGGAAACCCCGAGAGAACTCTGAGAGAACTTTGATAGAACATTGTGACAGGACTTGGACGGACTACTTTGATAGAACATTGTGACAGGACTTGGACGGACTCTCTCTCTCTCTCTTTCTCTCTTTCTCTTACACATTTCTGACTGATGTCTTCTCATGCAACAAATTTCATGTACACAAATTACTTTGATGCCCTCTGTGCAGTCGTACTGTCTAACCGTGAGCGAGTGAGAGTAAGATTTGGAGTGAGAGTGGGTTACTTTGAGAGAGGAAAGAGATGGTTTACGGGTATCACACTGTGTGACGAATCTTGTCTAAAACCTTCCATTTTTAAACATCCAGATGCTGAAACAAAAGAACACAGTATCAGAATAGTGAATTATGATCCTGGAAATCGATTATCGAAAGACTTTTTCAAACATGTTCAAACAGTTCTAACACATGTATACTGTGCCATTGGTGACGTAGCATTTTCCTCATATCAATTTCAAACCCTTTCGTGTAGTTGTGGACTGTCACTTGAACCTGCGGCCATGGAGACCTTCCAGCTGAAGAACCTGAACCCTGCGCAGCTGTTTCAGCTGTTGTTCCTCACCGTGCTGGAGCTGGCAGAGCGCTTCCAGATCAACCTGAGGGGGCGGCCGCGTGTTTTCATGCGGGAAGAACCTGATGAGGAAAACCCACCAGAAGCTGTCCAGCCACCACCGGTGCCAGCTCATGGGCCAGTACGTGCTCGCAGATGCCAGAGTGCCTGCCGCTTCTGCGTGCAAGGCTGCGACCGAACGAAGCCCTACCACAAGCATCATGCTTGCCAAGGACATGCCCACCTGAGGTTTTGAACTTTGAACAAGGTTCCACAGCAGTACAATAGATTATACAGTATTTAGCAATTCATGCAAAGTTCCAACCTTGAACCTTACAGATCTTCAGGGAATTGTGGAGCGCAGAGAAGAAAAAAGGCGGTCGCATCCTAGAGAAAGTCGAGAAGTTTTGGGTTGAAGTTGGTTCACTGTGAGAGAACTTTGAGAGAGGTTGTCGTGTTGTGACCTGGTTTTTTTTGAGAGAGGTTGTCGTGTTGTGACCTGGTTTTTTTTGAGAGAGGTTGTCGTGTTGTGACCTGGTTTTACTTTGAGAGAACTTTGAGAGATACTATATCGTGTTGTGACCTGGTTTTGCTTTGAGAGAACTTTGAGAGAGGTTGTCGTGTTGTGACCTGGTTTTACTTTGAGAGAACTTTGAGAGAGGTTGGACTTGTGTAGAAGGAAAACGTCCGAAAGTTCTAGGTTTGAAGGCTGTCAAGATGGTTGCACGCTGACTCTCAAAGTGAACATCAACAACACTCTCATGGTTAGGACACACTCTCATGGTCGCCAAAAAAAACAGGAACAAAATGTGATATCCACTTTCTCGACCCCGTATGCAATGTTTTTATTTTCAGATCAGAAGAACAAATAAATATGTCGTATAAATATCCAAACCTTTCAACACCATCATAGAGTATAAGAAGAGTTTCTTGTCAGGGCCACAGCTGTGCACCCCATATCGACATACATCTGAATTAGATCTTTGCTTAGCACCGCCATGGTGGCGCACATGTCTCGAAAACGTGATCGTTCTGGTGGCCAGAGGCAAAGACTGCGACGCATGTTGCAGGAAGAACAGCTGAACTGCCAGAGCGTTCTCTGTACTTGGTTGTTGTCAATGTTTGCATGGGGACACTTTAGCGTGCAACGAGTACAAAAGATCAGTGCTTTGGTTATGAAAGATTTGAAGAGTGCTGAGACTTCTGAAACAATCTGGAATGACCTGGAGACATTATCCAAGTTAGGAACTGAAGGTCTGTACGCGAACAAGATGCACACGGAGCTCATGGGCAAATGCAAAGGCTTGTCTAACCTACCGGAGCCTTACCCAGTGGATATCCAATATGCTCCGCCTTTGGGCATGCAGAAACAGGATGTTTTTCTTCCTCATGAAGTCTTCAGCGCAATTTATCACAAGTATCCACAAACATGGCAAAAAACGATGGTACCGTCGCAGGCTCACTTGGAAAGGTTCTGGACAGTCACCGATGGCCATCCAACCTTGGTTAATTCCCCACTGAAAGAATGTCCTTCTTACAAAACGAAAACTGTACCTATCCTGCTGCACGGGGACGGGGTTCCAATCGTCGGAATTGGAAAGGGATGGTCCAAGATTGCAACTGTGTTTAGCTGGGCCAGCCTGCTTACATCTTCAGGGACCAAGGAGTCCATGAAATTTATATGGGGAGCTTTCGACAAACTCTGCAAAAAGGATGGTGAGGGAACTGATGGTACATTTTCAACATTTTTCAAAGTTCTAGTCTGGTCGCTGCAGTCTTTGTATTCGGGTAAGTGGCCCCATCGGGACCACAATGGACACTTATTTCCTTCATCTTCCTGGCGGGGAAAGTTGGCAGGTCAAGATCTGGCGGCAGGGTTCACTGGTTATCTTTTCTCTGTCATTGGAGACATGGATTATTTTTCATCGATACTACAGCTTCCTCACTTTAGCTGGGCAAAGGGGCCGTGTGCACTTTGCAAATGTACCCTTGGTGGAGTGACCACATGGACAGACTTTAGAAAGACTGCGGCTTGGCTAGGTACTCGGTGGAGCAAAGCCGACTGGTTTAATTTTGAGGCTCGCTCCATGAACCCTTTATTCAACGAATTACCTGGGCAATCTTGTCACACTGTGTCGCTCGACCTGATGCATTGCAAGTACTTGGGCCACGATATGTATTTCTTTGGATCAGTTCTCACACTACTATGCCAGTACCTCTTGCCTGGAAGCGAAGAACAGAATTTGAAAAGATGCTGGGACTTTTTGAAGCGGTTCTACAAGGAGCATTCCATTCCTTCGCCTTATCGATATCTGACTAAGATATCTATGTTCATACGCAAAAAGAAGTTTCCCAAACTACGGGGCAAAGCGTCGGAGGTGCGACACCTAGCAAAACCACTATCAGCATTGTGGGCTCATTTCATGAATAAGAACGTGGAGACCCACAGACAAATCGATTTATATCTCAGACTAAATAT
Organism: Cladocopium goreaui; assembly: GCA_947184155.2. NCBI lineage: Eukaryota > Dinophyceae > Suessiales > Symbiodiniaceae > Cladocopium > Cladocopium goreaui. The sequence continues at coordinate 6,231 of CAMXCT020004488.1, forward strand.
CCAGTTTGAGAACATTTTGGACGACCACAAGGATGACTATGCCTTACCCCTTGCTGCCTACACTGCCTTTATGAATGCGGCATTTTCTATGATGCAACTGTGCTCATCACTGGCAGACCATTTTATTCAAGAGGGTATACCCATGTTCGACATGACGTCGAAGGCGCATGCTGTCCTGGAGATTGCAATTCTCAGTCGTCACATAAACCCGAGAACTACTTGGTGCTTCCGAGGAGAAGACATGATGCAGAAAAGTCAAGTTTTGCTACAAAGTTGCGTTCGAGGCAACAACGGAGCCCTTTGCTTCAGGAAGATGCTTGCCCACTATAGATTGGGTTTACACATGCTTTTCACTGAGCACAAAGATTGAAAAAGTGACAAAAAACATGGCTTGGTTGTGATGGGACTCTATATGCTGGCGAGAAACTTGTGAACACAGAGAGAAATTTGTCGTATACATACATATCTATATATATATACTTGTTTATTGATTTATTGTGCATTCATTCGTTTATTTGTTTATATCACAACACTAGATAGATTTCTCCTATGTATATCTACATATTTATATTGCAGGTTGTTTATGTCTTTAACTTTTAGGATATGACATGGTTCTTTTGGGATCACTCTCAACGGAGACACGCAGTCACACTTAGAGAGAGAGAGACCTGGAGAGTCATGAGATACTTGGAGAGAGATGGTTCTTCGATGTGGTGTGAGTGTGTTTTCTCTCTCTGTCAGAATTCGTTTATCAAAGGGCCTTTGGCGCCATCCCGACACGTCTTCCTGAGACTTTTGTGATCTCCCGAGCTCAAGCCATGGACGTGCTTTGCGACCGCGATGAGTCCCCGTGGTTCAGGGTCCTTTCAGGAATGGTGTTCCTTATCAATGCTGGCTATAGGGATCGATTTTTCTTATCCCTCATGGACTTGCACCTTGGTGAAAAATAGTACTTGTCTTACTTTTCTTTCTTTTTGGAGTGGATGCTCGATTAAAAGGGTTTTGCCAAACACTCTTGACGTGCAGGCACAAGTTTTACAATGGCTGTCCATGGCAACGAAAGGAGGACCATTCCGCAGGGTTCCACGAACGTTCTCGCTTTCAGTGGGGAAGTTGGGAAATCAAGGCAAGGGGAGTTCAAACATATTTGTTGGGTCTAGGGCATAGAGAATCTAAAGTGTTTTCAAGTTTAGGTTTTGTATTAAACACAAAAAAAACATTGTGGTAAACACCTTCGTTGAATCTGTTGGTGTCCAACCTTGCTGCCAGACCATGAATGGCCTTGTGGTTCCTCGATGGGATCTTTGGATGTCGAACCGTGGCAAAGCTCGAGACTTTTTCGAAAGTTGGCTACATGTGCAGATGCGAGACTCTCCAGGCAGCGACCTCACCTACCAAGTATTGGTCTTCTTGGATCGGCTCTTCATGGCAGGCTTGAAGCTATATGGTGAAGACCACCGAGATGTCTTTGAAAATCCTGAAGACTTCTTTGTGCGAATGCTGCGACATGAAGGGCAACTTGGATACACCATATGAGATTACATTCTTCATCTTTTGATAGATAGATAGATAGATATATATATATACGTGTGTATTTTTACGTGGTTTTGTTGGATGCAGAGAAAACTATACAATCACCTGACCTCCATACTTTTTGAAAAACATTATGGATGTGTTTTTTGTTTCACTGAGAGGTGTTTCCCTGAATCCAATGAGGTACCGTGTCGAAGATCAGAAAATATGGCTTGTTGACGAGAGCAGCGGCTGGTGGGAGGAGAAAAAGCCATGTGGTCTAAATTTGAAGGAAGCGTTTGACTTGTTGCACGATGTGAAACTAAAAGACATCATGCAGCAGTGGGTTGAACCCAATGCTCCTTCTTTGCAATGGCAATAATGAGAAGTATATACGGAACATGTGCAATTTATGTTTACAAAATATTTCAGCTGGACTGAAACACATGAACACCCACATATATATGTATATTACGATCCTATACAGTATATGAATAATTTCATGATGTTATCATGTGAGAGGAGTGTCAGAATATACAAAAAAAATCATTGCCTTTGCCGCATATAAGCTTTTTTGCTTTTGAATTTTGGCCGGCCTTCACCCGAAAAACTTCGGTGTTGTGGCAGAGCTGAGACTAGGAATTGTCTAGTCTGGTAAAGATCTGAAGGATCCCTTTTTAGGACCCACAGCTGTTTACAGGACTTGGACTTTTGGATGTGTCCAAATCTGTACTATGTAGGAATAGGCACGGAGACAAACCGATCTCTGGCTCAAAAAGGAAAGCAGTGCTCTTGTGTGTGAGGGGAATGGGAACGAATTTGGGCGAGAACCCTGAGAGAAAACTTTGAGAGAACTTCGAGAGAACTTTGAGAGATTTCTTGGACATGTGTTTTTTGAGAGAGATGATATTTAATGTTGTTTTTGGGAGATATGATATATTTAGAAAGAAAGTATGTTCATTGGATTTCACTGAATACAGCTACGATGTGAACAATGCAAATATTCATTTGGTAATCATACCTTCCTAACTATTTCGATGACACTCTCACAGTCAACTCTCATGGTAAACTCAAACAGTCAACTCTCATGGTAAACTCCTACAATCAACTGTCATGGTAAACTCTCACAGTGAACTCTCATGGTAAACTCTTACAATCAACTCTCATGGTAAACTCTCACAATCAACTCTCATGGTAAACTCTCACAGTCAACTCTCATGGTAAACTCAAACAGTCAACTCTCATGGTAAACTCAAACAGTCAACTCTCATGGTAAACTCCTACAATCAACTGTCATGGTAAACTCTCACAGTGAACTCTCATGGTAAACTCTTACAATCAACTCTCATGGTAAACTCTCACAATCAACTCTCATGGTAAACTCTAACAGTCAACTCTCATGGTAAACTCTCACAGTGAACTCTCATGGTAAACTCTTATACAATCAACTCTCATGGTAAATTCACAGTCAGCTCTCTCATGGTAAACTCTCACAGTCAACTCTCATGGTAAACTCTTACAAAATAATCTCTCATGGTAAACTCACAGTCAGCTTTCATGGTAAACTCTTACAATCAACCCAAATGGTAAAGTCTCACAGAATCAACTCCCATGGTAAACTCTCACAGAGTCAACTCTCATGGTAAACTCTCACAGTCAACTCTCATGGTAAACTCTCATATATTTTGCACTCATATATAGAAAACGCTCAATCCATCAATGCCCCAAGCAAATGAACATGTTTCTCTTTCTCTTCATGTCTGATACAAGTTTTCTCTCAAAATGATAAGTGGGGACAGATCAAAAAAACTATCAGAGGATGTATACACCCAAAAAGAGATGCCCCAACAAAGGTATACTGTGAGATATACCATGTATGGTGCTGTGCATTTACTGTGAGAGACCACATGTTGATAACATACTGTGAGAGATTTTGAATTATGAGGAATGCCGAGAGAGAGGGAGAGAGAGAGAACCACTATGTAGCAAAAGAGACATTGCCTGTAGTATCTTGACCGTTCGTGTTCTAATGCATATATAATATATTGATGCATGCACTGAATCAAACTGGAACATGTTTACATGACATTGTGTGGTCAGAGCCAATGACAGTTTTTATGATCAAAACATCAAAATGCATCAATATATATGTATATATTTATCACAACTTATTGCATGATCGTGTGTGTCCACAAAACTAAGAGGCAAATTATCTGTCAAATTTTGATATAAAACTCCGAAGCCAACTTCGAAGTTTT
>CAMXCT020004488.1:15000-36488 GCA_947184155.2 Cladocopium goreaui
TATGATGCATGTTTGATGAGGTCAAGAATGCAGGGAACATGTTTAAATACTCTGAAGTTGATGGTATTTCATGTCGTTTGGAAAAGACAATGAAGAATTGTCACACATGAAGAACGTGCATACTTTGCAGAAGATGCGGGAATCAAAATGATCTTCTAACCTACAGCAATGTCCGTTTTTTTAAAAACCTCCAAGTATCCATTTTGACATCAAAGCGGTGCCCTTACAAGTTACACATGGCTTGTAGGTTTGAACATTGAAAAGATGAAGTGATTGAATACAACAAAGACGGGTCCAAGAAAAAGTCTGATCCATACTGATCCATACCATTTGTTTCCTGGTTAAATTCAGTAGTCCCCAATACTTTTGTTGGTCGGATCCCGAACAGGATGCATAGTTCGACCATCTTTTGATGGTTCAACCCCAAGCCCAAGATATCTACCCTCTGGTAATTTAACGTAGCTATTGAAAATGGTCATTTATAGTGGATTTTCCCATTAAAAATGGTGATTTTCCAATAGTTATATTAGTTTACCAGAGGGTACAAGTACTGCTGGAATTCCCAGAAATTGGCCTTGGAACCCTTGGAACCCTTGGAACCCGAGGCCTTTCCTGTGGTCATCGTTGGAAGGCGTGATGACCGTGGCGATCTCGCAGCAAGTTCCGGACCGGATCGGCATGGCAACATCGGTGGCTGAGCCGTGAGACAATCAGCTTGACGTTGGTCATATCATATGGGTTTGTCTGAAAATATGATATGATTGATATGTACCAATGGATTATCATATGTACATTGATATGTACAAAATATGATTGATTATTGTTGGTACCAACACATCATATGTAGCCCTAAATCCATTGGATTATCATCATTGTCCTCAAAGAAATGCCATTTGGGGGTATACCATGGTATACCATGGTATAGCCCATTATCAGACACAGCCATATGTCAGATGTATCATTTTCTGAAAAACATTTTTTTTGGATTAAATTGACATCAATTTAGGTCTTTAACTTTAACCAACAAAATTGGTGATGTGGCGACCCAGCGGCTGCAAGAATAGGCGGGGGACGATATGCAAGAGTGTGTAGTCAACTATTGTTGGGAGGATTTTCGGATATATCAAAACCAAAGTGCCAAGGTAAACGGATCAACATGCTATCTTTTCTGCAGGGTCCCATCATATTATCCCATCTAACTATTATATATATATGCCATAAGCTCTAGTGAAGCTAGTTAATTATAAACCAACGTACCGAAGCTAGTATCTTGGTGGCTCCACTTTGTAGAACATGTCATGATCATTCATGATCCAAGGACCGCGCACCAGCAGGATGACATTGGAAGATAATGCGATGTCCCCAGTTGACTTGGACTTGAATATCTATTGCGTCCCTGGTGCATCGGTGCATTACGAAATAACACCAGAATGGTCTCAGAACGAGAGCATAGGAGAGCCAAGCCGCGCGTGGAAGTTGAGCGAAAAAAAAAAAGCGTCCTGCAGCGCGTCAGCGTGGGACCAAGATCTGAGTGTGTATTGATGGGGGATACCTTTTTGGGGCACTTTTTTTGAATTCAATCTTGGCATCTTGAGGCAGTTAACAGATGTTAAAAGATCTTAAAAGGTGAATTTGGGAGATTCCCTATGGCAGGATCCTTGCAATGGCCAACTCCGGTGACCAGAAACCATCGATCGCCAGGGTCAAGATTCACATCACCGAAAACAAACGTCGAGCCCTTCCCCAAAAAAACAACTGTAACCCTGGAATAGCATGTTTGAGGGTTTCCATAAATGGGGGTACCCCTAAATCATCCACTTAAATTGGATTTTCCCTTATAAACCATCCATTTTGGGGTACCCCCATTTATGGAAACCCCCATGTTTTATGGATGATGTCATTGTTGGACATAGCCATCTCAGGTTTGTTTTTCCCTATTGAACCTATTGAACCTATCCCAAGTTGGTTTGGAGAACATCACCCCGTTTTTTCATATTGGGAGGAAGGGCATAGCCCTATAGTTTCATAGCTGAATGCAACATTTTTATGTGGTTGATACTGCATCATCTTTCGATGCAAAAACTCTTATAGTTTCCATTGTTTTGCGCTTTTGTTTCTCTATTTCACTGCCTTCGGCAAGCCCGCCGGCCATAGAGGGGTGGCCCCAAGGGAGTTTGATGTGCATTCTAGGTGGAAGCCCGCGAGAGAGCAGAAGAGAAAAGAAGGAGAAGAATAAGACTAAGAAGAATAAGAAGAATGGAAGCGGCTTGTGTAGCAAGGTTTGCTGTAACAACCTATTGACGGTATTCGTCCCATGTTAAATGCTAAAAGTCCCTGATTTATTTCAACCCCCGGTTTCTGAGGCCCGGGCGTTTGCCCCACGCACCCAGCGGTCCCATTGAACGACATCCCTGGCTACCCGAGCCGGAAGGTCTAGGTGCGCTCTGTGGATATCTGGGTTGATCTTAAATTGGAGTAGCCTAATTTCCAGCCATATACTACATATGATGTGATTGTCATATCTAAATTCCAATAGATTGTCACGTCATATCACATTATATCACATTATGATTCATGATTGTCACCATTGTCCCCATTGACATATGGGACTTTTGGATACGGAATATGCAGCATTTTCGGACCAACCGAAGATGGGCCGCTTTTTTTTGTGTTTCAATGGAGGATTTTCCCCATAGTACAACCTTTGAATAGCGGGGAAAATGATTATGATCAAAGACAAGAAAAGGGGTGCTATAGTATAGTTCAGAGAAAACCTAATATGGTCAAACTCGGATCGATGGTCTTTGCAATGTTGATTCTTTATGTTTTCTGTTGATAGTTTTATACAGCTAATGGTTTGTTATAACAGATATAAGCGTTTATGAATGTTTATTATGTCTATAGTTTTTATGTTTTTCATATGTGTTTGTTTGCAAGAAATGGATATAAACAATAACCAGATCCAACCAGATGATTTATTCGTTGCAGCTATCTAAGTTTTGCCATGAGCATGCTGACAAGAACCTCACAGTAAAACAATATAATTTGACTACAGATTATACAAATACAGATGATATCATATGATATAAAGTAATTGGCCAACAAGTATACGTGTTTATGCGATGAGCAAACTATGGGATAGTGATACATTTTCGACACATGGCTAGATGATAATAGCGTTGGATGCTGAGCTTACTATGATTTGCACCGATGAGGGGACCGGTGAAACATTATTTTCAATTTGCTAGTGGACCTGTGAAACAGAGATGGTGTTCGGCACCCAAATATATATATATATACAAGGGTTATATTCAATATTCAATATAAACATGATTGTTCGCCATCAAAAGGTACTTCTGAACCCCAAAGCTGGAACCCATTGAGACGATGCCAAAAGGATTGGTGATTTGAAGCAACAACACATGGGGGTTAAAAACTGTAACTCTAAAACTGGATTGATGATCACACTGAAGTCGACAATGCCTAACCTGCAGATACTATGCATTCAACCTGAAAGGCCATATATATATATATATACATAACTCTATATATATACATATATATATATATTGGCATGATATTCGCTGGCATCAAAACCTTTCAAAGAACTTGCACATGCTAGGCTGCAGCATTATGATGTCTACAAGCCATGGTGGGTATAACTATAACTTACAAAACAAGAATCAGGACGGTAAACAACCCAAAATTGGCATCCTGTCAGCAACGGCCCCAAGGAAGAATACTGCTAAATCATCTACTGGGGTAAATCCAACCACTATATACCCCCCAGTTTTCTGAGGCGGGATATTGTTTAATTATCCTTAATTTAATTGGTATACCAAAAGTGCCGGCACCATTTGGATTTGCCAGACCTGGTACAAAGTGACCCTCCCAAGCTTGTGACTATGATCCCAACTATACTTATAGCATCTTATAGCTACCAGCAATCAAGCCAGTTGTTTTTTAAACCATTTGGAGGTTTCCAAAGTCATGGAAGTACCCTCTGGTAAACTAACATGACTATGGACAGATCCACCATTTTCAATGGGGTAAATCCACGAAGTAAATGGGCCATTTTCAATAGCTATGTTAGTCATTGCCAGAGGGTATATCCATCAATATCCCAGTATTATCCCATCATTATCCCAGCAAATCATCCCTATAAATCATATTAAAGCATAGGTTATTTCATGTTAGTCATTACCAGATACGGGTACCCTCTGGTAAACTAACATAGCTATTGAAAATGGCCATTTATAGTGGATTTACCCATTAAAAATTGTGATTTTCCATAGTTATGTTAGTTTACCAGTGGGTACCCCCTGACATTTTCCAAGACCCGGGTGACCTCGGGATTTGCCTCGGGATCCCCCCAGGCAGTCCGACGGAGAGCGACTTCCGCATGCTGGGCGTGCCTTCAAGGGCCACCACGAAAGATCTGAGTCACAGCGCACCGGAGATGCAGGTGGCACCACACGTGGCACCACGCGTTGTCTGGGGAACAAAGATATGGGAAAAAAGGCGATGTCTTTTTGATATAGTAATAGTATATATATAGTATAATCATATTATGTACTATATATATATATGTAATTATGGGATGATTTTAGATCCATGAGTTGACGCACTATGACGCATGTGTCTTTTCCAAATTGATTCATTGACCGTTTGTCCTGGGTCAGACGATCTCTTGCCCCTGGGCGGCTGTCATTTTGGTAGCAGATGAAATCACCAGTTCGGAATGTACCCCGAATTAATCAACCCAGGGTTTGCTCATCCGGGGTGGACATTAGGATACATCACTGTTGTTTTTTTCTTCAACCAATGTTGGGAGTGGTGAGATATGAATTGCGCAATTGAAACTTTGCCAAAATTCAAATATGGCAGTGTGTCAAAACCTTGAACCCCTGGTGAACATCAAAATAGCTGGTAAATGGCTGTTCATCCCACTAAAAATATCTAAAAATGGTATTAATAGGTATTGATCCATACCCATATAGTGTTCTTTCATGTTTTTCCCTCACAGTGTCATGCTTCAATCTCCATATATCATGCTGTATTTCGTAGCCGTCTTCACAGAAAGGGCATCCCAAGATCTCGCAGGAAGATGAGGCTGATGTGGAGTATGTGGATGCCAAGAGCATGCACTTTGATACTCTGGTCACTTGCCCGATAGGTATTTCCAAGCCAGTTTGGAGATGCAATCATCAAACATCATCAAACATCATCAAACATTGGGTTGTAACCGTGAGCTTGTACTTGAACTATAAACCTTTGTGTAGCTTCCAGTATGGAGATACGAACCACCCAAAGATGGAATAGGTGTCAGCCCGATCAGAATATTCTAGCAAACAAATTTGGAGAATAATATATAGTATATACAATATATATATAAATACATGATATGTATATTAATACATATATGGTGTATTGACCCCCATCACTTCGGTATCCACATCCATCGGTTACATATGGATACAGAATTTGGATGGCAGTAAGAGGAGGATACAACCTCCTCAACTCTGTCTTGGATATAGATCATATGTTTGCCCGAAGAACTGGTACCCCCAAAATTCATGGTCAGTTTATTACCATGATCCCCATTCTATGCATATCATATGCATGTTGTATATAGTATAGATATGACCCGCCAGCAAACTAACATGGCTATGGAAATCCATGGGTTTCTCTCGAAAATCATCTCCAAATACTGGATTCAACACTAATTCAATGGGAATTTCAGGATCCTAAATTGTAGGTACCTACCATGTATAAGAGCCTATGTAAGGCCTATGTAAGGGAATATCCCAGCAAAATATGGCCTTATATGGTACAGTACCTCCATTTTAGGATCCTGGAATTCCCATTGACTAATTCTTACTTTTGGGTTAAACACTCTGTGAACTGGAATCGTGGCCACCGTTGGCCTGTGGCCACCGTTATTGTTGCCGAGGTCTCTCACCGATTGCAACTGATCACTGACACAAAGCTAGCGGATGATGGCACCTTTTTGAATCTTGCAACGGAGATGCCGCAGTTCTTCCACCAAACAAGAATGACAAACCAATAAAGGCTATCAAAAAAGAAGGTTTGTATGTGTGTGGGTGTCCCCAGATCAGCTAAGTTGGTGCAAATAACTCGAATATCTATGGTTTGTGATACTTTTATACAACTATACTATACAGTTCATGGGTTTGTTGACCCCGAGATCACAACAGGCTTTTGTTGTTGGTTGGAGTCTGTGAATCAGTGATTTTTTTTCATCAGGAGGCTGAGACCTCTGAGGTGTTCATGACTCGGAACTTGGAAATCTTGTAATTTTAACAGCAGGCGTTTGATTGAATAGTAATTAATATCTGTTCATATACTAACATTTCAATATATCAGAACGAAGTGCATCAAGAACGGGACCAGCTGAACATTACGGAACGATGTTTAATCGGGACCAGGTTGGAGATGGGGCATCAAGTTTGGTGACAGTCTGTGCCTTGATGGCCAAAGTTATCATTTTTCGAAGCATGTGATAATATGATGTGGTACATTTCGGAAACCCTGTAACAATATTAGCAATGCCTTACACGAAGCTGGATTTAGATAAATATATCGTTTTGATTATTTCCATGACTTTCAGGTATCTCTTCCCAAATTGTTCAGTGGGTAACAGAACCTGTTGAAACACAATAAATTTTAGCCCCTGTTGCATGGATGACTCCATGCAAAAGGGAAGGTGCATACATTAATTATATTGTGGACTCAGATGACAATCAAGTTCGGAATCCAAATATACTGGCCCTGACCTCTGTAGTTACAAGTGAAGGCTCTACAGAAAAGACATATGGAAGGTAAAGGCCAATGGTTTTATGATTGTTCATTCCCCACCTGCCAGGTGAGGGTCTCTAGATTTTAAACGAAGGTGCAACTCCTTCCTTTCCTTTCCTCCTTCCTTCACTTGCCATCACTCCCGTCTTCTTTCACTGTGGAGTGAGCGCCGGACACCATATCGCCAGCGATGCTATGGGGCACCCCTGGACCCGAATGGAAAAATGCCAGACAGAATGTCAGAATAGATGCCAGACAGAATGCCACGGTGGGGATCACAATAATACACACCTTATGTCAGGTTACTCAATATTTATGTTTGCTTCATTCTGTTGGTAGAGTCCACATGTATGCTGGCAAAATCCAATGGTTCAAGAGATGTCTTCATTCTTTTTGGTGAGGTTACCATGATTTGATTCTCCTTTTGTAATCAAACTTGGCACTGGAAAAATCACCATGTGTCATGTGTGCATGATTAATCCAACAAATGTGCACATTGTGTATTCTGTCGCAATGTTGATCACAGAAGGTTTCAAATTCCTGATTCTGGATGAATTACAACGGTTTGTTTGAACATAGCCCAAAAATTGATCCTTAGATTTTCAATCTTGGATGTTAAATTGGGGTTTCAGGTATTTTCCATGTATTTTCTGGTCTCCATTTGTTTCCCTATCATTTGGGGTATTTGTTTCCCAATTTTCGGACACCAGTCCTGGCCTGCAGCCAGTTCTGGCCTGCAGCCAGTTCTGGCCTGGCACCTTTGGATCAGGAATGGAGAGTGGCAGCAGACCTGGACCATGTTCCAAGCGCTCGACGCTTGGTTGCGAAAATGCTGGGAAACTATGGATTTAGCATGAATTAGTTCACACTGATAATGACTATAGTAAGCTATTTAGTAGTATTCTGAATAGCAGTCACTTTGATACTAGCATTATTGTACAGGACTTGACAGACATGGTGGTCTACATCAGCCAATCAAATGATCGAGGCCTTATGTGACTGGGAATGCATGGTTTGGATGTGAAGAAACTTCACATGCTGAGCTTTTCAGATAGCGATGTGCACAACTATCCAAGTCTTGGCGTTGACGCCGGTGCTGGGTGCCCCTGGAGTTTTGGGAAAACTCCATGAGTGCCGTGATGTGATCTTTGGCAACATGACAATAGTGATTATAGTGATTATAGTGATAACATTGATAATAGTGATAGTAATGACAATGGGGATTCATATAATGATGTCAGCAACAATAGCCACACAAACAATAATCAACAAATTCAACATAATTCAACAATAATAGTCAATAGTCATAAACATAGAAATTGAAGATAAGCCCGAGTTGGTATTGAATTCCCCAAAAAAATGACACAGTGAGCAGACATTGACCATGCTTCAAGGAACTATAGTTCTAAGCCCTTTTAGGAACGAAGGAATACAGGAACATTCTTCGACTTGGGTATGGCTCAAGACCTATTGTACCATATTTGGGACGGATGAGCGTCCATTTGCCAGCTATTTTTGGCTTCATCAGGGTATGTTTTTTTGGCAAATTACCCCAGATACTGGTTGTCTCCAGATGTCTCCTGTGCAGAAAACCACTTAAACGATTGCCCACTGCTTCAGGTACTTCAGATACTAGCTTCGAAATTCCCCGGTGTCCGTAAATAAAATTAGCGGTTTGTTTTTCAAGGTTCTGCCATTCTTTAGAAAAAACCGGTCCCCGGGTTTTCAATGCGCATAGCCCCGTTTCAGTTTGTGAAAATCCGTGAATGCCTTGAATTACCCATAGGATCCATGTATGGTATATATACTAACATTGGGGGTATATTGATGGTAAATGTTACCATATATAGCATACATGGATCCTATGGGTTATGTGAATCATCCCATCTGTGGGTTGAAGAGAGGGTACAAACAGAAACCCGAATCTATTCATCCTATCTCATCCTATCTCATCCGTCTCAATGTGAGGCCCCCCCAGTGATGTTAGTTGGTTTGGATTCGCCCCAGCAACTAGTTCGTTATAAGTACCAATATGTACCATAGTTATTGGAGTTATAAACCAACTTAGCTATCTTGGGGGCCTCACATCCTACTGTTTGTTTTAGAAGGATGGGCACTTCTCATCTCTGACAAATGGGTCATCATGGTACCGAACCTTACCGAACCTATTTTTTCAACTCAACAGTACTGGGCAAAGTTTGGTCTGGTAGATTGCGTGTTTTTTGAATACGTGGAGGACCGTACTATTCCACCGTATGAAGATGATTACTTGCCGGTTTGAGTTTGAAGCAGAGTTTCAAACATCAAAACGGTTGTATAATCCATCACCCATTGGATCCATGGTGCTGCTATATATGGTAACATGGATCCCATCAGTATACCCCCAATGTTAGTAGATATACCAGCACCATGGATCCTATGGGTCATGAGGTAGCCAAGGTCTTGATCAGGGTACAGTTGGCCATGGCCTGGCTCTACTGGAAGATACCTAACCGAACCACGGCCACAGTGGGCCATTGTATACTTGGATCATCCCACGAATCGATCTCGCGCGCTTCGCCCTTAGTAGATTTGGTAAGTCATTCAGTGATCCCACTGCTCCCAATTGGAGCTTTCCATTAAGTCATGGGGGTACCCCGGGTACCCCAGTCATCCAGCTATTAATTTCTCTAGGAGTCTAGGATTGTCCAATTGTAACCACCCATAAATTGGGGATCCCCTATGGAAACAAAAAAAAATTGGCTTATCGCTACTGGCTGGTTATATGATGTGGGATGATCCTCCAAGTAGTCAAGTAGTCGGTGACATCCAGTGGTAGCAATTTTGAACCAGATAAAACACAGAAGGGTGCAGGATGGGGGCCCCCAAGATAGCCAAGTTGCCTGAGAGAAAAGTGGCTGAATTCTATGGTTTATGGTAGATATAAGATGATATAAGTATAGTTCATGGGGATCATAAACCAACTAACATCACTGGGGGACACCACTTTGTATGAATATGTTCCCATTGAAATGATCCCATCATAATGGTGTATAAAGCAACTTATATAACTGGGGGGGGCCCATCCTGTAGGGAAATCGATCATTACATGTAAGCTTCAACCCCTCACAACAGGTTCACCCCCCAAACAAATAAGGGCTTGCTAAAGAATATTAGCCCTCATCAAGCCCTATGAATGCGGTATATTCAACCAATTTGTTGGGGAGGTCTTTCTTGGATGAGCCATGGAGCTAGTGAATTGGTTAGAAAGTGGGTTACATCCCAAGACACCATAAATGATGGTTCACAGATTATAACTGAATTAACCCAGCTACTAGATAGTGGTTTTCCATGATCTCTTGGTTAGTTCACTGACGTTTACTTAGTAACGTACCCAAGGGGGTTCTTCCAAAGATGAGAAATCCCAAAATCCTACGATGATTTATCATCATCATCATCATCATCATCATCATCATCGTCATCGTTTTCCAAATTATGACCCCAACATCCCATCATGAATCATGTATCATAATTGTCCTATTGAAAAGACATTCAAAGCAAAACTATTCATTCTGTTGGCATTTTCTCATTCAGAGTCTCATTTTATGGATCTCCCGGTCTCCATCTGAAGAAACACCAAGCCCGAGAAATCGCAACCCAAGGAGTCTGAGGATGTCCACGGAATGCACGTGATGTTCCTCGGAATGCAACGGCAAACATTGGGAGTTCAGCCACAAAAAGGGTCGTACTTGGAGGACCATCGGATCATCCCAGCTAGTAACTTGACAACCATATTTCTACCTCAGTTGTATGCAGGATAACCTCAGGAAAAACGGGGACTTACTAACCACGGTATATATATATATTATATATATATAATTGACCAGTTAATAAGTGAGATGATCCTCTAAGTAGAAGGGGAATACCATGAGGGGAAAAGGAGGAAATGCGCAGGACAATTGAACATGGAGAATATATATCCAATAATGATGATAGATGGGGATATAAAACCAACCATAATTGGGAGGTAATGATCATAGGTTGAGGGACATGTCGATGGGATATCAACTAAACTTTGACAAGCCAGGTGTTCTTGGGAGTAGAATGATCTACTGTGGCTAGATATGTCTTTTCGATACATCTATCTGGGTAAATTATAACGACCTCACTGCGACCTCACTGGAATCATGGTTAATAAGGGAAATCATCCCCAAATGGCCTTAATTGATTTACTGGAGGGCCACCAGAGAGATAGGGGTTGAACTTGACCAAAAAGGCCTAAAGGCATATGCCTAGTTGGCTGTGCATTACCAGGTTTCATTACCCGGGGGCGGAGAACCAGTTTAGTGAGTAGATAGGAAACATTTTTTAGGAACCATTTTCGAAATTCAAAACATCGGCAGAGGATGGCATGTCAGGGCCAATAACTATGATCATGATGGTGATGATGATTATGCTTACTATCATTTTGTATTATTATGGTGGTGATGATATTAGATATATAATATATACATTACTATCTGCTTGGTGGTTTGAAACATGGCTTTTATTTTCCATGTCATATATGGGATGTCATCCTTCCCATTGACGAACTCCATCATTTTTCAAAATGCTTATTGCACCACCGAGCAGCTAGTTATCAACCAAAATTAGCCATTATTAAACATTATTAACCATTATTAACCATTATTAGCCATTATTAACCATTATTAACCATTATTAACCATGGAAATCCCTATGAAAATCCCCATTTTCTATGGAAATCAGATGTCACCTTTCATCATCCCAGCAGTTTCAGGATGTGCCTGGTGAATTCCGTGTTCTTCAAAGCTGTGCCTTGCCGCAGAAAAAAACAAAAAAACGTGCCTTGCGGTTGAGGATTGGAAAGGGTGTCATACTCCCCTATATATATACATATGTATATATATATATATGTATACATATATATATGTATATATATGTATATATATATGTATATATATATATGTATATATATATATGTATATATATATATATATGTATATATATATATATGTATATATATGTGTATATATATATATGGGGGTTTCATAAAATAGGGGCATTTTAATTGGATTTTCCATGATACACCATTCATTTTGGGGATCCCCCATTTATGGAAAAGCCCATATATATGTACATATATATATAATTATATACACATTGTGGATTATCATGATGATCCATAAACGGGGAATTCCAGTTGACTAACCATTATCTTGGCAATTTTCCACATTTGTTCAATAGGTGTTTGACATCGCTTAATTAAATATATACACATTTCGCCTATCCCACGCTTAGTTTCTTAACTGCGAACAGAATCATTTTAAAAGTGGGCTGCAGTGTATCCATCTCCCTATCTATCTATCGATCTATCTATCGATCTCTCTCTCTATCTATCTCATCCATCCATCCATCTATCTATGTTTCTTAACTTTCTATATATATATATATATACATATTGCAAGTATAATATACACCCAGCCCACAATAACCAGACTGTTCTGGGCTGTAATCAGACACTTTTTTGGACAGTCGTGTTTGTCACTGAACGCCTCTCTGCTTGGTGAATCCATTGGCCGATTTGTTTAACCTGTTCACCGGCATTTGATAGTAGGCTTATAACGGCTTATGCCCAACATTTGATAGAGTTGCCAACATTTTTAATAGCACAGGGAACATCCAAAGACTTGTTCAATAAATTGTGCCTCATTGCCAATACTCCTTCTGAAATGTGATCATATTATCCTCATTGCTGATGAAATGTTCACCCCTTAAGCCTTAGACAGTTCATGTTTGTTCCAAGAAGTGGAACATCATTCGTGCCACTATGCTCAAGTTGCCAATCAGTAGCTAACCATTCTAGGTATTTGATATCCAAATGTCAATGGTTTTTCCCAGTGGTTATCCACATGTGCATTTGGATCCCCACACACCAGCCAATCATATTGTTGGATACTGTTGGATAAATATGCTAGTTATTTGTCAAATTACAATGCCCACTTTTGCTGGTTACATCTCCCTGCTAGGCTGAATTGTCTTGTTTCCCCCTGAAGATGGACCCCCAAAATGCCCAAGTTGCCATGTGACGAACTAATTGGACTCATCCCCTAACCACCAATGGACCAAGCGGCAAGCTCCAAGCCATCCCGTTGAGGTTAGCATGATTGCCATCATGGCCAATGCGGTCTACATCGGTCTTCGTACCGATCAGTGCCTTGTTTCGCAATGTTTGGTTGAGCTATGCTAGCAGATGGTTGGTCAAATGGGGATATCGCAAGTAGGACCATATTTATGAACAAAGAGGGAGAACACTTTGAAATAATCATGAGTTTATATACGTGTTTTTTCATGGAAAGTACGCGCTAACCCTATGTGGGAATCCGCCCAAAAAACAGCGAAAAACAGGTTAGGTCCGTTAGGTGTGGGCCATCAGCAATACCATGAGGCCTCCAACCAAGGCCCCCGAAGTCATGTGACCCGCACCAAAACATGTTTGGTCTTATGGGTGACTGGTTGGTGGTTTGGAACATGGCTTTTATTTTCATAGTTGGGATGATGATCCAATCTGACGAACTCATATTGTTCAGGGGGGTAGGTATACCACCAAGCATGGTGAAGCTTAGTCAGCATCGACGATGTTTCTAAGGGCTTATTCACCACTGGAAGGGTCACCTTGTCGTTGGAATCCCCATGATGTTCAGCCTTCGTGGTTCAAATGTTTCCAGAAAGCAGGATGAATGTCTCAAGATCTCCCAAGTCTCGTATTTTTTGAAGCTGAAACATGCCGAACCTAACAAAAGCAGTTGTTGACGAGAGTGATTTTATGGTATTCTTCGGGCTGGAAATGCACACAGTGCTGCACACATAATATAGTTCGATCAGGACCTAAGGAGCATCGGACTTCGATCACCAAAACGTTCGATCAGTGACTTCTCCGATGTCCCCAAGGCAGATTCAGAACAGCTTCTCTCGTGTGCAGGGGTCACCAACACAGTCTTTAGAGAATTCCTTAGTTGCTTGGCTGGGACAGGGGGTTAGCAAATGTCCGAATTCTAAATCTAACTAAACATCACCCAACCATTGGGAATCTAATCTCAAAATATCTCAAACACATACCCCATAGGATCCATGTATGGTATATATGCTAACATTGGGGGTATATTGATGGTAAATGTTACCATATATAGCAGCACCATGGATCCTATGGGTACTTGAAGGTGATGTTCAAAATCCCCCAAAATGGACATTTACAGACCCCTGACGGGTTCCGATCGGAGGATCAGATGGTCATGAAAACCACCGCGAAATTCACAGAGAACCACACGGGATTTGAAGTTTTTTGGTCCTACATTTTGCCAACGCAAAACGGTCTCACCGGAGTGGATTGTAGCTATAATTACTGCTTGGTGGTTTGAAACATGTTTTATTTTCCACAATATATGGGATAATCCTTCCAATTGACTAATATTTTTCAGAGGGGTTGAAACCACCAAGCAGTATACTTTGGGTAAAGTATAAGAACCTCACTGCTGCGACCTCAGAGCCTCATCATGATCAGTAAGGGGAATTCTCCCAATATAGCCGCTATATTCTGCCTAGTGAATTCCTAGTGAACTATTTTAACGTACCCATATATATATATATAATCATATACGATTGTATTCAGAGGTATCACATTCACTATCGAGCCGCGCGATTGAACACAGTTGGAAGAAGTGTGCAAGTGTGAGGGAAGGTATGCAGGGAATATGACCTGAGTTTGTTGTGGAAGTGAACAACAACATGAATAGCATATGTTAGGTGGCCACAAGCGAGATTTCCATACGCTACTTGCATCAGTGGTATCATATTATGTGTATAAAGACTACACATGCTCGGGTGAGAATTGTGAGATGTCAGCCACTTCATAGAAGTGTATTCATGGCAATACAGTATTCTATGCAGCGATATTTCACGAGCCTCCTCCGAACCGACCTGTTTTTTCCATGTCTCAACGAAATCGTGATTTCTCATTTCAGTTTTCAACGAAACGGATTTGTCTGAAGCTGGGCTATTTCTAATGTCCACGGATTATGGTGATTTTTGCCGCGATATACTGTACAAATGGCGAATTATATGCCACGTTCAATCAGACCCTTCTCGGGTCCAGGACGTGATTGGACTGATGTCTCCATATCAGGTACTATGCCCCAAAACAGAATCAAAAAGTCACTCAACATGAGGTGTTTTTTTGTTCCAATCGAAATTGGGCAGTTCCCCAAGAATTCGTGGGTTTAGTTCTTTCTATAACTTCCACCAATGTGGTAAACTCAATCATGACCCCCAAAAGTACCATTTTTTTATTTTTTTTCAAGATCCCCGACATTCGGTTTGCCGCTTTGTTGAATCCTCTTACCCTGCCCTGAGCGCCAAAGGAATACGTTTTCTTAGCGTGGTTCACTATTGAAGTCGTGCTGCACTTGACGGCATGCTGGCTGCACTTAACAGCCAGTTCTGGACGGGCAGAGAAGATAATATATATAGTAATATATATATATATACTGGTTGGTGGTTTGAAACATTGTTTATTTTCCATAATATATGGGATAGATTTTCCCATTGACTTTCATATTTTTCACGATGGTTATTGCACCACCAACCAGTATATATATAGACAGATATATATATATATATATCGGTGAGTGGTGTTTTTTTTGGCTTACCCTCAGGTATGATTTTTTTTCACGATTTTATTCATGGAAATGACCCTGTTCTCTGTTCGAGGATAGAAACTATAATTTGATGGTGATGTTTAATATATTTAATGACCAGAGGGTAATGTTTGACATCTAAAAATACAAAAAAATATGAAAACCCGTTGGATCAAGCTATATCAAGCTATTAGAACCTATGTGTTTCATTTTTTCCATGATGTTGAAAATGGTCATGTTCCATCTACTAGCTATTAGGATTTAATAGAATTTATGATCCTGAACTTACATTGGCTTCAGTGATACTATAGTACTTAGCCTTGCTTTTACAGGATACTTTGGCCGAAAAACCCTGGTTGATGGTAACTGCCAGCTTCCATTGACCGATAATTTGTTTGAACGGATTGCAACCACAAACCGGATGGGGATGGTAGAAGATGTCCTGTTCCTTTCTTTATTTCGTTCCGAAAAAAAGGTAAGTGAGAACTCCAAAGAAGTGTTTTTTTGGGGGGTACACATCTTTGCAGTTGCAGTTCCTCGCGATCAAAAGCAACCCAACGATAAATGATGACCCACCAAGGATTGTTTCATCAGATTAAAGGGTGGGGGCCACCCAGTTACAATTATGAATTGGTTTATAAATCCCATGTTCTAGAGCTATATCTAGCATATATCCTGGAATTCAAGTACTTAGTTCAAGCAACATAACCAACTTAGCTATTGTAGATTATTGTAGCCTGTTGCACATTAGAAAATGCCAAGACCATGGTGTTTTATTGGGCCCCAGTGTTGACGCCTTTCACCTCCCAGGCATATCGTTGGCACTTCTTTGTAGGCTGGGAGGGTGTGTCTGAAGATGGGGTATACCTTCCGAACCGCAATGTTAATGGGAAAAGGGTGATTACTAGTGATTACAGTAACCATCAAATTTAGGGCTACCTTATTTTCAGACAAGCCCACATCCAGTTGTTTGAGTCTGATTTGGGAGGAAATCGGTTTGACGTGGTAACAAGTGAGTGACACCTGCTAGGGTTCAGGTGCAGGCCTTTCAAGTCAATGATTTCACATCAACCCAGAATAAACAACGCCACAGCTGATTAAACATTAAGAGATATTAAATATATTTAAATATTAAGAGGGTCCCCAAAATAGCAACAATTCCACGTGCAGATGGTACCCCACCAATGGTGTTTGTATTCCCCACTTGACATGATTGCAATCTTGGTAGATATGTCTTTGAATATGGTGCGACCAATCATGTGGTCCTGTTTTCAGAGCATTCATCCAAATAAGCTGTACTGCATTTTAGGAGGTCTAGGCGCTTGGCGGTTTTTGTCTTGTTTTCGTTGATGCACCCAGGTTTTCTCCTGGCTGAAAGGGGGATAGCTGGGGATATAGGGCGTTTGACAGCACTGCAATTGATGACGAAAACCAATGGTTGAGAGCGACAGACCAGGAATGCTTTGAAATTGCATGATCTTTGCAAATTGAGTGGCAAGACTCCATTTACGAACGAGGCATGTCGCGAGAAATTAGTTGATCCTGATTTGATAAGTCCTCCGGAAAAAAAAAAAGTTGCTCTCTGGCTTCCGTTAAGCATATAGTGGAAGAAAGAGACTTTATATGCAGTGGTTATACTCATGGTGAGTTTGTAGCAATGCGTTGTTAGATCAGATAATTATATATAATTGATATAATCTGTAGCAAATCAGCCAAAAAGAGTTTGATCAGGAATTAAATGACAAGGACAGAGGAAGAGGAACATATTTACCATTCAATTTACCATCAATGTCGATAACTGCGGTGCAAAATCAACCACAACTGGGATATCATGGGAATATTCATAGGGACAGGGACAAGGTATCACATATGGAATACATAATATTCACAATATTTAATACGATGTATGAAATATGATATTTATATATACGTATATATATATATATATTATATATACATATATCATATATATATCATATATATATATATCATATATACATATACATAATGTATATATGATATAGATAGATATATATATATACATGATATACATATATATATATATATCATATATATATATTTATATCATATATATATAAATATGATATTCATATATATATATATATGATATCTATATATATATCATATCTATATGTGATATATATATAAATATCAATATATAGACATATATAAATATATATATATATGATATATATATATATATTATTTACATATTATATACATATTATGATATGTGTTTTTTGATTAAATAGTATAACAGTATCATTAATACCATTATTATCATTATTGTTAGTATTGTTATTATTGTTATTATTGTTTTATTGTTTTTTATCATAATCATTATCAACATCATTGTTATTGTTGTCAATTATTATTATATACATTAAACATGGTGTAGAAGCCATGGCTTCCAGAAAAAAATCAGCAGCTGACAGGCAAAAATTGGCATTGGAATCTCTTCGATCTCTTCTTAGTGCTGAATGCAACGGTGGAGATCCTCATTCCTGTGCCTTGGATCAACCTTGGATCAATGCATGGGAAAACGTTGCCGGAGCGCCTGACGCTCATGGTAGTCATTTCATCTCTGGTAGTCATGGCTATTGAACCCCATAGTAATGACATTATATAATATAGTTGAATATATTTGATTTACCTATGATAAATGTTTCCATAGCTATGTAACTTTACCAGAGCCGAAAAAAACTGGGGATTCTCTTGCACATTTTTCCTTACCAATTCTAGGATCAGAGGTTTGGAGAAGAAAACAAAAAACATATGGATCCCATGCATCCCGTTTGGCTCCCGTTTGGCCAAGTCATAGAATTGGATGATGGGAAAATTTACAGGAAAACCCTATATTTCATGGTAAAAACCATGGTTTCAGGTTAAGATTTTCCCAAGAAAACCAATCCAGTGACCAAGTCCCTGTTCGCGAACATGTCCTTCTTGCGGATCTGCAGAGTGTTTCGGCTGATCCGAGTGGTACGTCAGGAACTCAGTGGGTCGACCTTGAAATCGGAGATCAACCGGTGGATGAAGTACCCTCTGGTTATGTCAAAATAGCTATTGAAAATGACCATTTATAGTGGATTTTCCCATTGAAAATGGTGATTTTCCATAGTTATGTGACAGTTTACCAGAGGGTATCAAAAATCAAATGATCACACACACACACATACGTGCCATTAATCAGTCTTGGCCTGCCAAGAAAATACTGATTTGTTTTTTGTTTTTTTCGTGTACCTAATTTGGCTAAACTTGAATTATGTCCATATTTGGTATCTTAGACAGTACTCTGCTGAAGAATCTATTAAAGTTTGGTATTAAAGTTTGGTTGTTTTGAGGTTGTTTTCTCCTGGTGTGTTTGATCTAGTGGATGATCAGTATGATTAGGAAATCCTCGTGTTGACAGTGAACAGCACAGATCAACACGATAATGCGTTTTTTATTCCTGTTGATGGACAAAATGTAGCAGCGTCAAGAACAGTGTCACTGAATCGTGCCCCACATGCCACTGCAAGCTAGTGTTGCTTATATATATATACTATACACTAGAAATACCTCATTGGCCATGTTCCCAGAAGATGCTGGTATGAATCAAAACCAATAGGTTCAATAGGTTCAATAGGCACTGGCACTGCGAACAGATATGATCGGTATATATCAAAAATCAACCAGTGAAACGACAAAAGCCATCCAGGTCTGGTGCGCACGGTGAAATGGTTGCGGAGCCTTCGGACGATGCTCTTTGCCATCATCAAATCCATTTCGTGCCTCCTCTGGGCACCTCGGAGAGCCTGAAGCGGCGGTGAGGGGTGAACGTGCTTATGAGGGCTTCGAAAAGTAAAACTGGTAAGTGTGTTCATAGATTTGTTCTGCTTTTTTGGAGGATAGTTGGGGTTTCAATGGATAAAAAGACTTGAAGCTTAAACATATGTGATGGAATCAATGAAAAGACTTCAAGCTTGCAACATCCTAAAACCTTCAATTGTATCCTTTTCCTCCAGGCAACTTCCAGCAAAAGGAGTAGCAACCCTGAAAACTGTGGACCTGTTAAGCTGGGCTCACCTTCATGCCTTGATGATCATCCCATAAGTCGTGTCCAATCCGAATTAACCCCCTTCAACGTAGCATGGAGCAAGGCCTCCAGTAGCAATATGATTTTCGATGTTATTTTAGATCCCCCATGTATAGCTCACTATAAAGTGGACATCCTTTGCGCTTATAAAGTGGGTTTCCGGTCGCCACTTTATATACCGACAATGGGGGATAAAGCCGTGTTTTGCGCGAGAAACATGCCCTTGGACCTGGAAGATGACTTTATAGCAACGTTGGCTTTCCAGTTTATACCCGGCTGGTTCCCCACAAGGAAACGACTCAATATATGCGGCAATGCATTTTATAGACCGTTGGTTCCCTTCAAAGAATGGCCATAATATGTCACACCATCCACTTTATAGAAACATGTCTCCCCAATGATTTCGGGCCAATATCTTTCTGTTGGGGCTGTATACATGGCAAAGCACTTTATAGAGTGAAACTTGCCCTTTAAGAAGAAGAATTTGTGCTGCATCCAGGGCACTTTATAGAAAGAAAATGGCGGCAGAGCATTTTATAGAGTCATGAGATACATCACCCAAATCACTTTATAGAGCTGCCCAGGACCCCATTCACCCTGAGGACCCCTTTCAAGGGAAATCTTCTTCTCTATAAAGTGGCCAGTCCAGGTAAAACCCTTGAAAAAATAGAATCTATGTTGGACTGGCAACTTTATACCCCCTCCCCAAACAGAGAATGCCTCTATAAAGTGGCCAGTCCAGGTAAAACCCTGAAAAAATAGAATCTATGTTGGACTGGCCACTTTATAACCCCTCCCCCAACAGAGAATGCCTCTATAAAGTGGCCAGTCCAGGTAAAACCCCTGAAAAAACAGAATCTATGTTGGACTGGCCACTTTATACCCCCTCCCCCAACAGAGAATGCCTCTATAAAGTGGCCAGTCCAGGTAACCCCTGAAAAAACAGAATCTATGTTGGACTGGCCACTTTATACCCCCTCCCCCGACAGAGAATGCCTCTATAAAGTGGCCAGTCCATGTAAACCCCTTGAAAAAACATAATCTATGTGGTGCGCCGGCCACTTATAAAACCCCATCCAGTCTGCCCAGAGACTTTGACGACCCGGAAACGGAATGACTTTACCACAAGGTAGCTGTGGGAAAACTACAACTGCACGGAGATTTACAAATTACAACGTGATTGCCTCACCACAAAGAAAATGAGACATTTCACTTTTATATACGTTTATCTTTTTCAATCGTGTCCATATAGATTGGCGATGATTGTATCTTGAATATGTTGTAGATGTAATTTTGGAAAACATATGTATACCTATGATTCACACATCAATATAAATATATATATAAATCATAAACACATGCCAAACCAAAAACTTTTAGCTGAGTATTGTATTCCCAATCTGTTGGCAAATGTCCAGCCGATTCACCATGCGTGACCCAACAAGATTCAAACTATGGATTGTTTACTTTCGATTTTTTTTTTTTTACTGGTTCTTGCAAACAATTTTATAGAGGATGGGCATGGACCGGCCAGTTTATACAGAGGGTGGGGCTGCCAGAAATGACGTGATCAAGCCACTTTATAGAGCTGAACTTTCTTGCAGACCATTTTATAGAGGATGGGCATGTGGCCGTGGTTTTGGTCCATAGATGTCCATAGATTTTTAGGATGATTTTGGGAGATTGTCGTCATAGATATACGTAGATTCACCCAGTACTTTTTTTCAAAAGTAAACAACCCATAGTTTGAATCTTGTTGGGTCACGCATGGTGAATCGGCTGGACATTTGCCAACAGATTGGGAATACAATACTCAGCTAAAAGTTTTTGGTTTGGCATGTGTTTATGATTTATATATATTTATATTGATGTGTGAATCA
>CAMXCT020004489.1:0-32566 GCA_947184155.2 Cladocopium goreaui
GCCCTTTCCAAACTGCGTGCTCGACGCGAACGCCCGACGGGAGGGAGGTAAAGCCAAGACCAACCCCAAGACCAACGGCCTGCCACTGCCCAGGCAGCTTTAGGCTGCTGCAACGTAGTTATTGCTGATTGAGATCTCCTGTGACATCCGAGTAGATCTCATCAGCGCACTACCCTATTTGTACCCACCCCCTGCCGATTTAGTTCTCATACCTCATGAACACCCGTCAGTCCAGTGGGGTGGGCTCCCAGGGGTACCCTGGGTAGCTCCCCCCACCTGTGCATGACTCATGAGGATATCGTAATCCTAAACCACTAGTCTCGGGTAGCTAAAGACCCATCCCACCATTAAGCAAACTAGCCCAAAGTGTTACATGCGCACCAGCTCTCACCTGGAGGACTTTCTTGTATAGGCGACTTCTCGCGACCCACTAATGATAGGGCACTTCAAAGGGATTAAGTGGTCCCACAGAGAGGACCCAGGTCCAGCCGCTCGCGGAGATTCAGCTTAGCCTAAATATCAATCGGCAACGCTATTAGAGTGCCAGGCTGTAGTAACTGATCAACACGACCATGTCCACCGCACAGTTGGCCAGAAGTCCATCCCGCAGTATAGCTCCACTAGGTTTTGACCTCCTGTTTGCTTTTTCCTGGGCGTCCAGAGGGAATCAGCTTTCCACCCTGGGGAAATGGTGGAAAGTGGGAAAAACTTCCAAAAAAAAAAAAAAAACACTACGATACTCTCTGTACTCCAGCTCCTTAGCAATCACAGGCATTGTGAAGCATCGTGTGCATTTTGCCCTAAGAGAATGGACGAGCTGTTAGAGATCATCACTATGCAACTGCCATGCGACTATTTCTATTCCCAAGGGTACCTTGGGTAATGGAAACAGTTTCTCAGTGACCTCCATCGAGCGGCTAAGGCTCAGTCGGACTGATCCAAACTACGTAGAGAGCCGTTGTCACCTGTTGTTGTCTTTGAATCCCGTATTCAGTCGGCCCGTAGGTATGTCTTGTCCCGTGCCATATTCCACGATCCTCCGATCCACCTGCGCATTGTATCCCACGACACAAATACAAGCTTAAGGGTTAGTTTTTTGGAGTCATTTGACTTGGGTCGTCCTACTCGAGTGCTGTACCAATGGTTAGGTGTAGCAGTTGACGCTGAACAAATTCCCTTCGGCATTACTTGCCACCTACATTGCTTCCTTTTCGAATTAAGCTTCTCGTAGTAAAAACGTATGGATAACACTTCCCCGTCCACGTTCAGATGCCAACAGATGCTGGGTAGTTACGGATGATTCGCCTGTCTCAGGAAAAGATATATCTTCTCCGCTCCGACCATATTAGTTACCATCAATGCACTACCCAAGCGCTCAACCCTTCAGTTCCCACATTGTAGTACACCCTGCGAGTGGATGTTGTAAACTGGCCCTGCTCCCAGAAATAACTGTTGCCCAATTGTCATTAGTCCAGTTTACCACATCACAGAGGGCCTGGTTCCTGATAGTTATTGCCCTGTTGGCAGCATCGCTAGGCTGAGCAACGCTTATGCTTAGGGTCATTCTCCCATCATATCATGCTGCCAACTAGCGCACTATCTTAGCTTAAGTTGTAGTACTACCATCCACGTGGCTATAAGAAAGTCCGTCAAATTATCCAATGAATGAAGGTTGCTCCCGGGGTAGGACATCACTTCCCACATCACACCGCGGAAAATCCAGGACCATGCACCACCGACGCAGGACGAAAAAGCACCACGATGACGCCTCCCTCGTGCAGTATAATTGAGCCGGTAGGATATGCAGTGCCGCTAGGTTCCAGTGGCTAGTGCTCTCGCCGCCCATTGCACCTCATATTCAGAGCTTAATAGAGCCTAGGGTGCTAGCAGTTCAGGGCAGCTGCTGTTCCCAAGGGCACCTTGGGTAATGGCGAGTTTCTCACTACGATACGGAAATGCGGTACACTTTTCCAAACTGATGCTATCTTGGTGTTCTGTACTTAAGACGCGCTGAGATAGCCTCTGCTTTGTCTCATATAGTTTAGGCATGTAGCTGTGAAGCTCTTATTTGTCAGCAAGTCTTGGCGCTGGTGTCGTGGACGGAGTCTCATTAGAGTGCCAGACACAGAAAGAAGCTCTGGCCACAGTGAAATCTCTAGCTGCCGTAGTAGAATCGAAATCACTATCTGTCCAAAGGAAAGACGCTGCACATGCTGTTTTTCCTAGCCCCCCTTTCGCCCGATGATTATCCTTTACTGCATGACCTCAAGGTTATTATATTTGGTTTCGAACATATCCATTTGGAGAGTATTGATTGCGGGCCTCGTGGTAGTAATGAGTGACCAGTTAATTGTTTAATAATTATGCAAGAACTTGCAGAAGTCAAGCAACCCCTCAGACATGCTGCCAACAGCTGCAGGAAAGACTGGTGCTTCCTAATTTTTGGTAAATACAGCTGCAGCAAGCGTCTTGCCAGCAGCTATCATGGCCTATTTCCTTGTCTAGTTACAAAGCTCAACAAATCGATTGCCGACTAATATGCTTCTTGGTAACCTAGAGAGACCATGCAGGACCTCAGCTACTGGGCAATGACAAGGCAGCGTGTGCAACAGAGAAGCAACGTGTGCAACATTTTGCCCTTAGAGGACAGAGAAATACCACGATGACGCCTCCCTCGGGTAGGGTAGCTGAGCCGGTGGGACATCCAGGGCCGCCGAGTTTTGGTAGATAGAGGGTCGCCGCCCATTGCACCTCATGCTCAGAGCTTGACAGAGCCTTAAGTGCTCGCAGTTCAGGACAGCTGCCCTGGACGACACAGGGTTTGATGACATAAGGTTTTCCAGCACTCCATCGTCTATCTGAGTCGACTCGCATGCCCTCACCCCCCAACTGTGCCCCTCACATCGGTAGGAACATGACACATGTGTCTGTTATTCCTCTACTGTTCCCAAGGGCACCTTGGGTAATGGTGAGGGCTTAGCTCCGTTTTCACCCTACCAAGTCCTCATCTCACATGGTTCATGCCCTCATTACTGACACCCTCTTCCCAATCTCCCGACAGCTATCTATATTCTCAATAATGTGTACTCCTTGCTAATGATGCTCCTCAGTGTCCATCTCTTCTAGCATATCTTACACAGATAGCCACCCCCGTCTGTCATGTGCTACGACCCCACCACTTGCCCCGCCCTTCGCTACTCCCTCCTATGTCATGAATCTACTCCTGAACCACAATGAACTGTCCCTCCACCTGTCGCCGGTCATATGCTGTACATATTTCCTACTGGTGTAGTGTCTGGTTTTTTTTGTTCACTCTGCCAGGACCGAGCATGATTCACTGTCTCCGTCAGCAGCCATTGGTTCGAACTGGGAGGACACCACACCTGCATAAGCCAGGGTTGACTGGATCCTCATTTTTATCCAACTTCTAATTTGCTCGCCCGTTCATACTTTCAAGCCGACACGGGGTCCTCGTTGTTTGGCCGCTGCCCGCCCTTCATTGTTTGGCCGCTGCCACGCAATTGCGAGTGGTTCCTGTCGTTTGGTTTTACTAGAAGCCGTGCAATTGCCTCCACTTCGGCGAGCGCTGCCACTGCAGGGTACCTGTTGCTGGTATGCCGAGGCAAAACCCTTTCCCGTCCGGCCAAATCAGTGTTTCTGATCAACACCTACTGGACATCTCGGCTGGAATGAATTGGGACATGCCAGCAGCCAGCAGCGTTCGTTTTCTTGCAGTGAGGGGCACAATATGGGTAGGAGATTGCCAGACAACATATAATTTCACGTTGGTAGAATACCACTTGCATATTGACGAGGTGCCATGGATCATCTTTTCGACCCTCGCCGACGCCCTTGAGACAGAGTTTGACCCTGCCTTCTGGGATACCGTTAATTATGGCCGAAAAGAGCGGTGGGGTTTTCTTGAACCACCCTGGGATGGAAAAGTCTACGGTGCTGCACCACAGTATGCCCAAGTCCGACTATCCATCTTTAATCGTGACGCTCACACCATGCGTGTTGTGCAACCGTTTGTGTGGAACCATACTCACCTAAAAGTTCACCCGAATGGAGCAATGGTTTTCCATGACCAAAAAAGATTAGCCTTCCTGCTGCCTTTGATAGTAGAAGCCCATGAGTTGCTGCCGCCTAAGCCATTGTTCTGGGTCAATGAAGACAACACCATCCCATTGTGGAGAACCACCCTGTGGACGCATGACGAAACCATCCAGTGGTTAGCTGAGACCGGAGAGCCGTACCCGCAGGAACTGCGAGATGAACTCCAGCCACGCATTGACCAACTTAAGTCTTCACAACATGCGAAACGGGCACTGCCTCCGCCTCCGCCGTTACCGACCAGGTGGACGGAGCGATCCGCAGCAAAACAGCCAGTACAAAAAATGCAAGCAGATGCTCCGCAGGACCCTAAATGTACTCAGAGCACGCCACAGCAAGTGGCTGACCGAGAGCGGCAATACATGGAATTGCAGTCTATTATTCATCAAGCAAACCAACAAACGTTGGCAGATAGCCGACCAGCAGCGACCAGACTGACCCAAAAACCAGCCAATTTGCTGGCCGCAAGTCAACAAAGCACAGACAATGCAGCAACTGCCGCATCGTCCAATCCCAGTACAGGCGTAGTGGCAGAAGCTCCAACCCCGCACCAAAGCAAGCCACCTGACAAAATCAGTGCACAGTCATTATTTCACAGAAGACCAGGCCCACCATCGGCCCTGCCTGCGAACAAAGCGCAAACGGATACCCCGGGTACCGGCGTGTTATCCTCTGACTCTCACTCTGCAACTCACAGCAAAGATGATGAGCAACAACAACCTCCGGAACAGCTCGCAGCCCACGACGACACATCAACAGAAGAATCGTCGCCTGCAAATACACCCAAAGCATCGCCAGAGACTCAAGCGACTGACACTGCTGGTGCTAGCAGCCCTGAGCCCGCCAGTGACTCCATGCAGGACGTCGACCTCGCCGCAGCGGACATCCCAACGTTGCAGAACATGGAAAAGACAGCCTGTGAAAGAGTGGCCTCCTGTGAAACGCGACTCCTCAATGCCCGCGAGCACCTTACTCGCATTAGAAAGCGCCTTAAAAGAATGCAAGATGCCCACTCACCAGGCACTCCGCAACCCTCTCCTGTTGCAGATATGGAAATGGAAATCATTGACTGACCGTACAGACAGCTAGCACTGTGTGCACCTGACTGTGTGAAACCACCTGATCAGTGCCATTTCTAATGCCGCCTACTCCGTAGATACGCCAAGAGAAAAGCAGCTGCGTGCCAGGCTAACACCCCCCAAACCTGCAGTAAGGGAGAGTACCCACTTAAGTAGGACCCCCATGAACTGGGGCAAAGGGATTTATGGGTTTTTCAATTCGTTTGAACTGTCTGCGAAGTTTCCTTGCTAGGTGTGTGTCCCAGGTCCTGTCACCGTTGGTCACCTCAATGTCTGTCGAACTAACATGTACTTTGGGTAAGTAGGTTGCATAAACTGTTAGTGGCTCAATTGTTCGCACTGCAGCTTTTGTGGCTCCACTAGTTTTCATAGCTAGGTCAGCCATCTGACATCAATTCGCACACTAAGGTGTAAGACAAACCCTGATTGTTTTGCGCATTGGCC
Source organism: Cladocopium goreaui (assembly GCA_947184155.2). Lineage (NCBI taxonomy): Eukaryota > Dinophyceae > Suessiales > Symbiodiniaceae > Cladocopium > Cladocopium goreaui. Next base: position 5,637 of record CAMXCT020004489.1, read on the forward strand.
CTGCAAGGGGGAACCCTGACCCCGGGTGCCGGGTGTTCAGGGTTTCCTTAGCCTAGCCAATCCTGTTGATATACTTTTGCACTCGCTGCCCGTATAGCATTCATTATCTTCGGCTAGTCACTTGGCACCTGACACCCGGGCACCGGCTGTTCAGGGTCAAGCTGGCGTCAACATGCTGCAACAGCTTATGACACCAAATAGGTTCATTTCCTTGACGTCGCCTGACCCTGATGAATCAGAGACAGACATCGAACCAGCAGAGCCAACCGCCCCAGATAACACAGTCGAGGATGTGTCAATGGACAGTGATACAGAATACTTTGACGCCCTCGAGACAGATGATGACGTTCCGTATTTCCAACAAGGGACTGAGCCTCCCCCAAAGGAGAAGTGGGAAATTGCCGCACCTATCGATTTCTTGAATGTTCAAGAGGTCACACAGTTAAGCCACCAGCTTGACCAACTGTTCCTCTCGCAAAAAGAAGTTGAGACCCCGCTCGGCATGGATGACATAAAACAGAGGTGGAAATGGGACGATGTCGGCTCCTGTCGAATGCCCCGGTCACCCCTGACATACCCTGCACTCATGGTGGACGAAGGGAACGGCATCCAACGACCCGCAGCCAGCCAGGTCCATCATAGAACGCTCTTCCAGTGGATAACAGATAATCTCTCATGGTTACCTCAGTATGCCACCGTCTATGTTTATGTGGACAACCGCAAACTGTCAGGCACTGATCCTCCAGCCTACTGGCCGCATTTCGCACCCTGGATCAAAGGCCGATGTACAGTGACTGGCCCTTACCAGGAGAAAACTACTGCGATCCATTTTCCCATTCATGCTGACACAGGTTTGCATCAGGTCCATTATACCTGGGCTGGTGCTGCAGCTCTGGAGGCGCTTTGTTTAATGTTCCCCACCGTAAATTTTGCTCTCATCGACTCTGACTGCGTGCCGACCTCATTGTTTGAAATAGCCGAGCTCGTCAATCTCATGACGGATAAGGAAAGCAGAGCCGCAGCAATGCAACATAACACAATGGCCAGCTCTAACCAGTGCCCTCCAGCAGTACTCCTTGCCACAGAAGCCAAAGCCGAACTTAATGCCGGCTTGATCCTGTTCTACAACGTTGGGGTAAGGCAGGAGGCGCGGTGCGCGAAGAAACTAAAACTGAAACAGAACTAAAACAAACGCGCGCATCGCCATGTTCGAGGAAAACATAAAACTGAAACAACGTGAAAACGAAACTGACATCACAAGCCACAACTGAAATTCGAATGCACATGCGGAAAACAAAACCAAGATCACTGAAAGTGGATTGCTGTCACACGCCTTTTTATCGGTGGTAGACGGCACTGAAACAAGGTCTCAAGTCCAATCAGCGGACATTCATCCAAATCGCTTTCCATCCGTTTGGTTTTCTCAACACAGCCGAGGGCAAAGCTCCCCCCTTTTGCAAAGCAACGAGGCTGCACAACTGAAACTGAAACTGAATCGGGTTGCAAGTCAACCCCAAGCTGATTTCTCAAATTTGTCTCTCCCTTTTCCATACACCGCCCAAGAGTCGCGGTCCAAGAATTCATGCCTCGCTTCCCACAGGTCCAAAAGCAAGGAAAGATCTAAATCTGAAAGCGCGACATCAATCCTCTTGTTCAAATCGACATCGCCAAACCTGGAATTCGTCAGGTCATCGGCCAAAGTGTTCTGATCCCTCGGCCTCCAAGCTAAGCTGATTCTGACACCGGCCCTCATCAAGCAGTGCGACAGTTGCATGTTAACTAATGTGAGGGGCCAGCGTGTAGTCGAATTCTTCCTGGACAGGAAGTCAATAGAGCGGTTGTCAGTTCCGCTCTGCACCCACAGCCGGATGCATGTTCTTCCCGACTTGGGCTCTAAGTAACCAAAGAGCTGAAGCGCAACTAAAACTGAAAGAAGTTCTGCAGGTGCCGACGCCCACTCACTATCCCCATTCTCCTTGAAGAGGTAAGGCGCATCACGGGGCGTGACACGCACAGAGAACCACTTGCCATCAGGGAAATGATAACCAGCTAACACCACAAGGTTGTTTTCGCACTTCGCATCCGTCCTGAATACTTCATTTGTCAGCCGTTACGGCTTCAAGCAAGAAAACATGAACTTCTGTTCCTCAAACTGCTTTTCCAAGAACATGCAAACAAGCCTGACCAGCTTAGGCGCTGTAGCGACTGTACTCTTGCTGACAGCTGAAGCCCATGAGTAAAGGGGAGCCAAGTGCGGCTTCAACCAGAGCAACACCCGGCACGTAAAGCCAAGCCTACCAAGAAATTCTGCAAATCGATGGACATGGACAGTGTAACCATCTCTTCTCAGCTCCCGCAAGAAGGTGAGCAACCACTGCCCACGTTCCTCGCTGATGCCCACTGAAATGTTCATATAGTCAACACGATACCCAACGAACTGGACATCCAAGCCACCTGAAAATTTCTTGTAACCAAAAGGGGTGCCTAAGGCCTCATATGCCGCTATTGCCATCCACAGGGTCTCAAACTTCTCCTCACCAACGCAAACAACATGGAGGTCGTCAACGTACACGAGCTGTACGACCCATCTATTCAAAAGGACCCTTGCGACAAGCCGCCCAGCCAGGCCAAACAATCTGCTCCACCAATAGGGCGCACTGGACACCCCAAAAGTACCCACTTTGTTGACCCAGCAAACTTCTGAATCTGAATTGGCCTTGCAAACCAAAAGTCTCCAGTCGCTCTCGCGGATCTTGACTAACCTGTGGGCCGCCTTTATGTCGGCCGAAACAGTGAAGAAGGAGTCCTGTGTGTCCCTTGCAGCTCGAACAGCCCCAGCAACATCCGGCGGCCCAGGGTAGTCCAGCTTGTCTGTAAACTGTATCCCATTGTTAACCTGGACGAAGTGTGTTCCATCATGTATGGGCCTAACACTCCCGTCCGGCTTCTTGATGGCTCCCATGGCAGCTACAAGAATAGGTTTACCAGGATAGCGTTCCCTCAAGACCCCCATGGTGGTGGGATACATCATGCCCTGAGCCTCGTCCTCCCTAAATTTGTTCTCAAGGCCTTCTTGATTTTCGACTGCAGACTTATAGTTACGTGCCTCTTCCATGTACTCAGAAGCATCCAGGTTGCTCTGTTTCGTCCTGGTGCGGAAAACTGCAGGAGCAGGGGGTATGGGCTCTTCATACCCTACAGGGACGCCCGTCGCGAAGGAGTCCTTTGAGGCCACCAATATTTCAAAGTCAGGGTCGCCTTGGATCTTCAAAGTCTGAGCCATGAGGTCTAACAGGAAGGGCTGGCCTTCTGCCTTCTGCAGCGCACCACTGGGAGCAGGTAAAAGGGCGGCCCAGCGTTTCCTGAGCCTGTCAAGTGCCTCCTTGCAAAACGGTGACTCGGCCAGCTTCCCTGTAGCAAGCTTGAACGCCATCATGCGGAGGTCTCCCAATTGTTCATGAACAAAACCCTTCAGCAAGTCATGGACACGGTCATTGATGTCACGCGCTTGAGCGCTTTGCCCAACTCCTCTGCAATCAGGAGCCCACCTGTTAGGTGAGCACAAGCCAAAACCGTCAGTGATCTCCCTTTCTTCGCCAGACCATTCAACCATCATAGGCCTACCCCAGTTGGAGTCTGAAAAGGTGTGTTGAACCTCCGTCAACTTTGTATGCCCATTGGTCTGTGCCGCCGGCTTCTCATGCACCAACCGATTGAAAACACCATCAGCATGCTTTGGGTCGCCTCCGCACTTGTCTACCTCCATGGGCCGCACAAGACTGGTTGGTGGGTCAACCACCTTCGAAGCTGCAGCTGAAGCTGCATTCTCAGCCACTTTTGTTACCTCATGGGTTGGTGGGTCAACCACCTTCGAAGCTGCAGTTGAAGCTGTATTCTCAACCACTTTTGTTACCTCGTGGGTGCCCCCTTTCCGAAGGACGGAGACCACGAGGTTGGCCAAGTATTTGCACAAGCCAGGTGGATATGAGGCGGCGGGTCCTGTGACCCAGCGCCCCTGAGAGTCCTTGCCAATAAGACGCCGGACATGGCGCGTGTGGGTGCACTTAGCAGGCAATGGCCCCACATATTTGCCCTGCTCATCGAAGGCTGGCCATTTGGAAAACCTTGCTTTGATGCCTGGTATTGAGGAAAGAAACCTTGTAGGCTTGCTAGTGTCAGCTCCATACCCGCATTGAAAGATCGCCCAGGTTGTTGCATTGGTTATGATCTGCAGGTCACGCATCTCATCCAGCTGCCAAATGGATGCTGGCGCCTCGCCATTGACTGTGCCTAGGTCCTCCGGGTGCTCAATCAAAAAGAAGGCCAACTTCAAAAGCAAGGTGTGCTGCGCGTATGGTTTGAGAAACAAAATAATTTGCCAAATCAACTTTCTTACGCTGTGCTGCGGACAGCCATGGAAAACCCCATGGCCAAGACTTGTTGCGCTGTGGTCGGGGACCTGGATGAAGTTGCCACTGGAATCGAACTCGCGACCATGTCCCACAAGGAGGTGACATAATCAACACATCATATTTGCCGTCTCTGATCTCTGTAAAAATCTCCTCCCAAAGCTGATCACGGCTGAGGTCATCAGACTCAGAGCGTTCAATGTCCACTTCGCGGACATGCAGGGTAAAATTCTGCGCCTGGGAGTATCCATGCAAAAAGGAATTGATATCTGCTCGACGTGGGGCTCCTGCAAACAAATAGAGAACCCTCAAGGTCTGCTTGACAGATCCATGACCCTCCTTTGAAGCCCCACGTTCTGCCTGTCACTCATCGCCAACCTTGCTCTTGTCATCGCCTCCTTGTTGCGAAGGTTTGTTGTTGGAGTACTTATGGTGTTCCCGTGCCGAATGCTTGCCATAACATCCTCTGATCCTGCAAGCATGGACTCTTCCACACTTTCCTGAACACCCTTGGGCGTTGAACGCAAAGCATAGTTCTCTGCCGTCTGGTGTGTGTGTTACCAGACTATTGCCATTGAAGTCCCTGGAGCCCTTGCTGGACTTACCTTTGCCTTTGCCACCTTTCGATGGTGCTCCTTTGAAACTGGATTTCCCTTTGAAGCCTGTGCGCTGCCATTTGTTGGGCTGAACTGATGGTCGCTGATTGTTCCATCCAACACCAAGGGCAATCGGCGCTGTGAAATGCGCCTCCTTGATCTCCGCGTCTTTGATGACGGCAGTCAGGCCTTCCGCAACTGTGTGTGTGCCTGCCTGGACAAGCTTGAACACCTCTTTCCGCATCTTCTGCTCATAGCTGAGAATGACAGCCCAAGGCGGCTTCACTGCATGTGATTGGCCTTCCACGTTGAACTTCAATCCCAAAACCTTTTCACCCAGCAAGTACTCTGTGTATTTCGACCAGTGCTGTAACTCCAGACCGTGAAGCCATGTTTTGTTTCGAAACTTTGCTGACATGCAAAGCCAGCTGACTGCTTCCAACTTCAAAGCTTTACGGAGGGACTCTGTGTCCTCAGGAAGACGGCCCTTTGTCTTAACCTTTGTTACCCTGACATGGCCTGACGAATCCAGAGACGTCTGTAACGCTGAAGAGCTTGTGTCAGCCCTGGATGAGATCTCATCAAGCCCCAGCGCTTGAGGCTCATTTGCTTCGCACTCCTCAACCTTCAAGGCCAGGTACTCATTGCTGGGTATCTCCACGTCTTGTAACTTACCCAAGACAACTTCGACTGCTTTGACCATTGCTTGACGTTCTGTATGCTGCAAGACTCGTGGCATACCAAGCACCTTCGTTTCAGCTTGGAGTTCCTGTTCTTTTGCAGTCATTGTGCGCGAGAGCTCCCACGCAGTCAACACCTTGGCCACGTCAGCCCTGGTCTCAGGACTTGCTGTTGGATCTATACGGAAGTCTGTGCGCAATGCATCGCGCACTTCGGCCTTTGTATCACACATAGAGCTGAAGACCTTCATGGTCTTGTAGTGCTGGGCCAAAGTGTGTTGAGTGGTGAGGGACACATCAGCCTCTTGCCAAATGTACTGCAGGTCCGAGCTGACATGCTCTGAAATATAAGCCCGTCGTGCAGCGTCGTCAACCATTGTCGGCAACGCAAATGACCAAGTGAGCTAACTTACTAAGATGGATGAAAGTGACCTGAACAAAAGTGGAGTGAAAATCATCTGAACCGTCAAGCAAAACTAAAGTAAAATAACAATCAAACATCGAAACATGAAACCAATCAGACCTGTCACGTAACCTGAGGAATGAAATGCAGTCACTGGAAACGTTCAATCGCCTGAAATTCAATCAAATTAAATGCGCCCTGAATCTGACTCTGAATCTGAAGTGGCTCCGTGCCGCAACATAAAGTGTGCTGCCGCCCTCTGACATGTTCACTGAATCACATGATTGGGTGACTGCAAAGATTTTCAAACTGAATTCCCAGAATTCTGCAAGGCAGCCACTGATTCTGAAGGCATTTCTTTTGACACCTCCGCCAAGCTGAGTTGGTGACCACATCATTGTGTGCATTGGGTCACTCCCTACCTACCTGGCCTGCCAACTGACGGGTGCCGCCAAACTGACATGTTGAGGTAACGTGAAACATGAACACATCTAAATAACAGAAATGCAGCACCGAAAACACAAACTGTCAAAGTGAAACCATTCACCAGTCTGAACCATTCCGAGGCGGGTGCCAGTGATGCAGGCGTTTCAGGCCACTTCGGCCCACGAGTGAACATGTAAAAGTGGTGGCACTGTGCTACTGACATGTCGCGATTGCAGTGGGTCACATCACAAAACATGAAACTGATTTGACCTGAGTTCAAACTCCTTAAAATAAAACCCTTGGTGAACTCACGCCAAGGCCAGTGCCCACACGCCCAGTCTTTGTGACGCGGATGCACTTGTGTGCACTTCCAATCTGAGACACCTGCAACGTGAAACGAAAGGATCAAGACCAAACAAGATGAAAGGTGGAAAACCGAACAATTCTAACAAACGCCAGTGCATCCTGGAATCTCAAACTGGTTCAACTAACTTGCATTGGGTGACAACAGCAAAATTCTAACAAACACCAGTGCAACATGGAATCTCAAACTGGTTCATCTAATCTGCATGATTAAAGTGGCTCGTCACCTGAGGTCTCCGCACTCGTTGATGACGATGAGCCATCACTTGAACTGCTACTGTCAGACCCTGATTCAACTTGTTCCTTTAAGAAACGTTTACATACCCTACAAATCGCATCAAAACTGGTGCATGTGACCGATTCGACACTCTCAGTCTGTTGACATCTTTCAGCATGAACATGGCATTTTCCAGTCACATGCAGTCTCCTGAAGCCTGTCCTCCTCGAGACTGTGACGAAGTAGGTCATGCCCTCATCAGGGTCATCGGGAGCAAAATGCTCACCTTCAGCCTGTTGTTGGATGTTCTCATCCTCCGACTCTTCCTCGTCGCCACGTCTGATCAAGTCCTCTGCCCTGGACAATGGCAGCATTTTATGCCTGCGCCTGATCCGCTGCCCACTCAAGTCTGCCTTCTCAGCAAATTCACGCAGGTTGTCCAAGAGCTCTTTCTCGTCATAGGTGACGCCCTCACCATAGAAAGACTGCATGACCTGTTGTTGGATTCTCTCAGTGATCTGGCGCGATGTCAAAAGGTATGCATTGGACCCAACACGTCCTATGGACCACCTGCCAAGAAAATCCCTGTCATGTTTGTCACATCCAATAGCCGCCGACGCTTGTGGAAGAAAATGCCTGGCACTATGCCCCTTCCAGAAAAGCGACAGCTCAGCTGGAACCAGCTCCATGTTGGCGTTCACACGCCACCGGCCATCCTCAAACTTCGGGGTCCCAAGCATCTGAAGCACCATCCTGAAATAGTTGGCCAGCTGCGGTGGTTCAACCAACTTCTTCCTCATTGCACGCCAGTCAGCTGTAGGCGCTGGAATCAAATAGTCCCTGGGGAAGATCGCACTTTCATGATTGAAAAGTTGTAACCCTTCTTCCATCCAGTCATGGCCAGAAAGCGAAATACTTCTGTGTACAAATGCATGGACCTGCCCATGGATTTTGCCAGGCCCTGTAGTCTTGGTGCGCGACATGCGGACCGTGAAACCTCTTGGTGAAAGCCGCATTGTTTCTGGCATCACACACTGGATGTCATCCACACGCATGCAACCCCATGTTGCAACCAAAATGGTCCATGCAATGACACGTGCATAATAGTCCCTCTGATCGTCCATGACAAACAACTCCAGTGCCAACAAAACTGATACAGTGTAAGGTGGCGCTGACCCACGTGGTCTGCTGTTTGTACTCAGTTCCTGGCTCCAGCTATGTAGATGAGCTTTCCACGTCGGATCCATGGAGAGCTGGTTGCACTCCGGGACTCTGCCACACCTTTCAAGAAGCACAAGTGATGCCTGCAGCTCTGTATGTATTGACAGGGCACATCCAAACTGTATGCATTCCTCAATGTAATTCACCAAATCTGCAACTGAACGTGGCCACAAGACCCCTGCATACGCAACCAGCCATAGCCTATACTTGCACCAGCTACGAAACCTGTTTCGCAAAGTCTTACCCCTGCGGGCCCCAAAAATCCGTTTCCATGCTTTGTTGGGGTCATCAAACTGTTGTACCTGATAAACCACTGGCAGTCCAGCTTCACTGATGATTGTTGCAAGCTCCAGCGCAAACTTGGTCCTCAATGACTCCTCCAGCTCTGCCCTGTTCGTGCCAGCAGTCTTACGTTGTTTTGAAACACGTTTCGCAACTTCTAAAGCATGCTTTGGGTCATCTTTGACCATGGTTTCATATGCATCTGAGGCCTCCACAGGTGCATCCACCCTCTTTGCAAACAAACTACACTCAAGCTCAACTGCAACCGCACGCCTCTGTCGTTTGAAAACAAACTGCCTTGACACTGACCACTCCACCAACCGTGTTGCAGCTTCACCAGATAAATGCTGAGCATCCAAACCTGTTGATTCAGCTAACTGATTGAACACTTCTTGTGCCTCAAGTTCAGTGTCAAAAGCGTTTGCAAAGGAAGATGGATTCTTATACAGTTGTGCAGCTGTACTCAGGATTTTCGGCCCCAGAAAACTGAGCCCTGCCCACTCATCTCCGACCATGTGCGGCCGTGAGGCATGCGTAGCGCCCCTCTTACTAAAAAATTGAACAGCTAAAACTGCAAGAAAAGGTATAAATAATTCGAACCCTGGGGTTTCATAAATCAGTAAACAGTAACTTCAAACGAACTAAACCCTAACACTGACAACCATAAACAAAACCTTCACAGGCATGCACAACTGAAACTGAAACTGAGGCAGTAACAAAGAGGTTAAACAGGCAACAACTCAAGGCAACAAAATAAACCAGACTGAAACTAAACGAACATGTCGCTCGCAACGCGGAAGCAATCATCAACACCCTTCCTTAACATCGCCGCGGGAGCAGGAGCAGAGAGAGGAAGGAACGCGGCAGCGCGAAAGGCGACGGCCAACAACAGCGCCCCAGCCACCCACCCCAAAACCCAACGCTTCCAAACAGTCACTTTGGTAACCCAAACTGTCATTGTGACAGGGCACATCCCGACTGAGGCACCTGATGTAGAAATGGCCCAAGCAACCTCGGAAGCAGACATGCCACCAGCCCCTGCCCAAAGCTCCTCTCCGAGTGCTGCACCCGCCCCAAAGGCACGACGAATAGCCCACCCTGCCAATCGCACAGCAGATGATTGGGTTACCGCACTCCAGGATAGCAGAGCCAGTTTCCTAGCTACAACCGCTGTGCCAGAAGACCCTGCGGAAGCAATGAGGGGAGGACTGCTTCTCACCCCCCTACTCGGCTGTAGGGCTAGAACCCCACTTGACTGGACACATGCATGGGCAATGTTGGGCGAATGGGCAGGAGCCATTGCATTTCCCATCCCGGAGCGAGGAGAATGGCCACGTCACGGGGATGGCCGATACCTTAGACCGGACTTCGTCGAGCGGACCCCGCCATTCCTTACCTGGGCACGCCCCATTTTCGAACAAGGTGCACTCTCCCCTCTGTCCGTTTTCCCAGCCGACTTCCCCATACTCTGTCTTCCAGGAGACAAACTGTTCCAAAGCAAGGAGTTAACCATAGGGTATAGTCTGCCACCTATAGTGCACGCCTTCCATGGGAGCAAAGTAGGCCTAGGACAACAACTCCGACAGTGGCTAAACAAAGGGCTGCAACCGCTTGCTGTGTCGCTCATAGGAGTCGACGAGGCACCACCTTTGTGGACACACCCCACAGGCTGCGATTTTGTTAGAGGGAGTAAACTAATCGCCAAGCCGCATGTCCTGCAAAACAGAAGCCTTACCAAGCTGCAGGTGTTGCTTCTTCAGAGTCTGTGGACACCGGTGGAAGCCCCCAACAACAACAATGACCATACACCTTGGTCCAAGACTTGCGATCCTGCCATGGTTTTCTGCGGTCAGCATGCGAGCCTCCAGCTCCCCAGTGCCCCAATCCTCCCTCTGCTGGAAGCGCTGCAACGGCGACTGGGCATTGACCCTGGCAACGCAGAACTAGCAATCAACGAAGTGCTTGCTAGCCATACTGACCCCCAATACACTGCTTGGAAACTCACTGTCATGGATAACACCTCCTGGCAACTCAATGACGCTGACCCAGGGTCCCTGGAAGTTCAGTGCACTGGGTTGGGTGGAGGAGAACTCGATGAAGACTGGGACGTACTGCTAGCCTGCAAAAAGGAAGCACATGTTTACGGGCCATCCCTGAGCAAACAGGACGATTGGAATGCAAGAGCTGGCACAGTAGCAGGCACTGCTCACACACAAGAATACTTGCTCCTGCACATCGCCATGTTTCCCATAGGTGCACACTTCTGGTGTCGCGTCTTAGGCATGCCCAGTGCGAACCAACTGCAAGCGCAGATTATCAGTCGGGCCATGAAGCTGTTGCACTTCTGTCCCATCACTCCAGCACACAGGAAACCGCCGTGGCCCGGGTACATACATGGCCTGCGACTTTTCACTAAGTTGCTAGTTGCACACCCGCTAGTCGGAGTATGTCTGCCCCCTGAAATCCGCCCAGTCGATCTTCTGAGATTAACAGGATACATGGTAGGCTCCATCTACATTCGGGGGCACAGCGCTGGCTCGTACGCAGGAATGGTATGGGAAACTATCCTCTCAGAATTCCCAGACGTTGGTGGCAAAACCGTGCTAGCAGCCATTGCGCTACCACCATCGCTGCTCACGACATGCAATTTATCTCAGCTGAGAGAGATCCACCTCATTCACCATGCAGATGACAGGCTCTGCGTATGGAACCCGTCAAACCATGACATCAAGCTGCTTAGGCAACGGGGCTTTAAAATTACGCATATCACAGGATGGAGAGCGTACCTCGGTACTGCACAACATAACTACTCGCATTGGACAAGAGTTGCCCTCCCAGAAGGACGACCAGATATGGAGCAGTTAGAAGGTACCCCTGGAGTGCTCCCCTTCGAAGTGTACTCACAGGCTCCCCTCCGTCTGATCTCATGGTGCAGCTTTGAGCTCTCAAGAACTGCCAGAAAACTCCTGCGTGAATTAGCGGAAATGTGTGAGCTACCTGAAACCACGACACAGGCACTTGTTACACACATTGCTGCCCACAATTCAGAGGTCAAAACTGAGCAAGAGGCAACCCAATACTTAGCCACGTTGGCAACAGTCACCATCTCCTCAAGGTCCAAGTTGCTCAACTATACCACCATGGTACAACATTTCCTTGGCACCTTGCAATTGCCCCTGGCTGTCTACATGTTAGACTACTACTTGCCCATGCTCAGTCCAAATGAAGGCTATAATGAAACAGGGTTAACAATGCAAAGTGCAGGCCCTATCCGGCAACCATCGCAACCCATCGCCCTTGAATTCCTCTTCAAAGGCAGCGAGTTTGGACACTGGAAAGTTAAAGGCGGGCAGGATGCATTCGCGTTCCGACACCCAAGCCTGGGCAAAACTGAAGTGTTCAGCCTGCTGGCCAGCGATGCGCACCATCACAAAGTCAGCCCCATTGGCACGGGTAGGCTCATTGCCATGGTGGGTACAGCGGACGCACTAGCTTATGATGGAGATGACCTTCAAATCCTTTTTGGCTTGGTCCTCGCCATCACGCCACGCGCAGCCAAAAAAAGGATGAGCTGGCTGCCTCACGCATATACAGACAGTGCAACCCTAAATTCATCGAAGTTGCTTTCCTCTCAGGACCGGCCATTGAGTTTTTTGCAAAGGAACAACTCGAAGCCCTCCAAGACTGGTATAGTGCCTCCGGCCAGCACCTGGACCCCATTGATGCGACCGTCCAGGGACAGAACAGCCCGGTCCCCCAGACCTTCTTTCTCGATACAATGTGGATGTTCGGATGTACTAAGCCTACCCGTGAGCTTACCGCGGTTGCGCAAACCCCCCCGTGCAGGTACCACCTGGGATTAGGCATCTACAATGTCCAAACAACAGTAGAAGGAATGGAGGGCAACAAAAGATCACATTTCTTGCATTTGTGCGGCCAGTTGCTCCGCCTAGTGCTAATTCCATGTCACGTAGAGGGCGAGCTTCACCCTTGGACTCGCTCCACTGCACTTTCCTTTGCCGCTGAGCTTGACGGACACGTTTTAGGCACACTCTGCGCAGTGACAATGGCGTTGCTCACCAACCGGCTAGATCTGTGCATCCAAGGGCTTTTCGGAGCAGGCAAGTCGAAATCGATGGCAATCCTCATCCTGGCCTTGATTGAAATCGACACTACCGACAGCCTCAAAATATTGTTCATTTGCAAAGAGAACTCCGGCACTCGATCCTTTGCTGACCTCCTCCTATGGCTCGACCCCCCGTCGGGGGTGTTTGGGCGCATAGGTAGGCTGGTGGGAGACCAAGAGCGCAACAAAAGCAGTTACTCGCACACGAAATTTGATATCCACCCGAGAGAAAGAAGGCAAATGCTGAACAAGTGTCAATTAATATTAGCCACCGGGGGAACGGTAGCCCAGGATCTTACCATGCAATGGTCCACAATGAGTGGATTCATGCAAGAGCTCTCCCTCCTGGTCATTGATGAAGGCCAGCAGTACGGCACTGACCGCGAAATTGCAGTTATCAGCCTGCTGAAACAGCAACCCCTGGTCCTCTGGACAGGAGACTCGGAGCAGACACCTGGCGGTATTGATCGGGCAGCTCGCAACGCCAAACGGTCACGACAACTACTGTTAGCTAAAAAGCATGGCCTGCGAAGCGACCGCAACTACTACATGCCCGCCAACCTTGCCGATGCAATGATCCGACTGCTAGATGGTTCGGCGAATGAAGGCTTAACGGCTCTTAGTCAAATCCTCAAACGAGGCCAGTCCACATTAGGTCAGCTATGGACAAGTCACCTCTCGCCGCAGGATGAGGAAGACTTCAGGGCAGCCAGCACTGTGCTCCCAGGCCTCAAAGCCGTATTTGAAGCAGCTCAACCAAATATGCAACGACACTCCCGATTCGTAGACTCGGAACTGCTGGCGGGTACCGCTCTCAATTTTCCACGGTCTCTCGTGCGCCTTGCCTGGATTTTGCAGCATGCTGCTACCCTCCTGCCCATGGCTGGTGACATACAAGCAGTCTTAAACTCCCAGACCGCCGGTGTAAGTGACATCCATGCCTGGGGGTTAATGCTTCCGTCCAGCTCCAGGGTTAGTCCTGTGACATACCATGCAGTGGTTGCAGTTAGATATCCTAATCTTTGCAGGAAGATCAATGGCCTATGGGAACTAGGAAGTTTTGCTTCGGGAGGCCTTCCCGACAAGCCACCCGGGTTCCAACTAGTGCTCTGGGATACTAATGCTAGGATCAACGGTTTGGTAGCGACGGATTTAGAAACTCTTGTGTCAGAAGTACTCAGCCCCTTTCCTCACAATGCTGGATTTGCAGATGGACTTTTCACAATGACCACAGCAACTGATCATAAGAACAATTTGAACCGCTCCGTGCTCAAAAGGGATTATGTTCGCACCCTGCGTGTCGAAACAATAGCCAATTCGGCAGGAGGAACAGCGCAGGTATCAATCGTAGCTCAGCCCAGTATTGGATTTCTCAACACTAAGTATTACTCCAATGGCTCTCCTACAGAAGATACTGAAGACTGCCTAGGCAGAATCACTGTCGGACTCACTCGGTCCAAATCGTTAACCCTGCTGGTCTCCCCGCTAGACATGATGGGGCTCATGGGCATGGCACAGGTGATTGCTGCAATTGCATATGGCATCCGGGGCCTACGGAGAGGAGAAACGACATGGAGCATGCCAAAATTTGACCCTGACCCAGTCCAAGAGAATCTAGCACAGCTAAGTCGGTGGTCACTCAATTCGGCACCAACCTGGGAGTACCCTCCCCTTGCAATTGCCAATCAATACTACGATCAGCAAGCTGACGAAGTGAAGCGAGCAAGATATCGGCTGATATTGGTGCGAGGGTCAGACCTTAGATGGCTGAACAGGGAGCGCTTCCAAGAAGTTCAAGCAGGGTTACGAACTCAACACAAGTGGCTCCCCGAGCAAAATCTCCCTTTCTCTGAAGTTGTTCTATATGCCTACGCTGCTGATCGCACACACTCTCCCACCTACGTGTGCCTACCCTCAGGACTGTATAAAGCACGCACCGGGCACATAGTAGCACAGACGGGCCCAGACCAGGAGATCCTGTCCCTGCCCGGCATATACTTCTTTGATGGATGGCGATTACACCCGAAGTTGCCGATCCCAGACCACTTGCCACGCGCAAAAGAGGCGCCAGTCCAAGGTACCGCTCCCAATGCACCTGCCCCAGATACGGAACCCAAACGGTCGCCAGAAGAAGAGGCACGAGATATCCTCGCAGTAGCTGCCAAGAACCAGCCCGAAGATGGGCCAAGCACAAGAAGAGCAGCTGTTCGCGCATGCAAGTACTTACGAGCCATGGTCAGCCAATATGAAACCACCATCCAAGCCGTGCACAGTGCCGCCCGCACCCACACGCAAAGAAGCAAAGGCACGGTGGGACCTGCAGTTGACTATCGCCCACAAGGAGAAGCCCTCCCAGTCATCTCGGCAGACCTAACCTCCGAATTGTTGCATTGTTTATCCACGCTCCCAGACCCATGGCCCCTAGCTAAGATCACCATAGACATGGAGAAACCGAGCCAATGGGTCTCAAAGTTGTGCAGACTTTACTTTGCTGACGAGTATGCCAAGCGAACAGTTGGATTGCCCTCGCGTAGGCATGTTCCGGACATCGCGGGTGCACTACGAGCAGTTCAAGCCATCCTCCCTAAACTCGAAGTCAAAATGATTGAGTTCTTAGCTGAATGGATGGTAACTCTTCTAATGCCAGCCTCGCACGTATTGGAAGTGAGGGCACCTCACCTTTCCTTTATGATGCTTAAGGAATACTGGTTTAGAGAACTGTATCTAGGCCTGAAAGTCACAGCGTCCTTCGACCGCTCTGAATCATACACTAGAGTGATCGATGGTCAAGTAAGATGTATCACGCCTGAAGTCAAGCCGCAGAACCTACAGGTTATCTGGAATGTGCAGTTCATCACAGTCTTTGTGCCGGCATGGATGATCCCGCCCGTCTATCATAGCCTGCGCAGAGAAAGCATTAAAACTACAAGTTCTGCAAGTCCCATAGGAGTCCAGTCAGTCCGTCCCACCTGGTTTGAAGACACAACACCCAGGGACACTACATCCCAGCAACCTCAAGACCCTCAAAAAGAGCAACCCCAGCCACTGCATGGACTGAAGTTAGTCATCAAAGAAGAGGTGCTACCAGCGACTGACCAACCACAATTCCAGTCACTTGAGCTGTTGGCCGGCAGAGGTCTCTTAGCACCTGACACATGGAAGTGCAAACGTGCACAAGTCAGCCTTAAAGCAACTATTGATGTCCCAATGTTGGGTACAATCATAGAGGAAAATGGCGACGGACTCCTGGAAGATTCCCATATGCCTGTAGGATGGCCACTCCACATCGATGGCGCTGTCAGACAATGCTGTATTCACAGAGCTGCTAGCTTACAAGAATTAGATGATATGCTCAAAGAATATGACATGAAAAGGGATTCAGTAGAAATCAACCGTGACGCGCCCCAATGGTCCCATCATGCAGTATGGAACCGAAAGTATATGGAACCGAGACCAGGATACACACTGGAGCAACTATGGGCCGACTCCGAACCTGCCATAAGCAAAAAAACAACCACGTCATATGATGTACAAACAAATGACGTGCAACGTGCAGTAGCGGCCATTCAGCACTTCCCATCCCCCGTTCCCCCTGATAGCCCCTTCATAAGAACACTAGGGACACCGGCTGCCCTAAAAGCCCCACCGCAGACGGACACCCTGGCGCAAAGAGCTCTGGAAGAATGGGGGAACGCACTGTGTGTGAAAACAAGGCAGTGGCAATCCTCGCCGAGATCCAAGCCGGCCGACCAACTATAATCCACAAAGATGGGGGTGAAATGCTCATTGCCATTGTCCTTGATAGGCCACTGGCGGAAGCGAAAGCACTAGTGGATGACCCTGCGGCATTCGCTCGCGAAATGACGCGAATCCTGCGTGACAAACAAACCCACCCGCTTATCGCCCAAATGATGAAACCAGCGGCAAGCAGTGATCCACCCCCCGCCGCTGCTGCAGCCAGTGGTGCTAGTAGCAGTAGAGAGCCTCGCGCTGCCTCACACGAGCAGTTCCAGTGAGCCACATGAAGTGACGCAGAGACCCCAAATTTATCATCCATACATTTAGCGTGTAACTTGCCTCAGGTTGAGCGGGGTTGTCACCATGGGGTACTCATGGTTGATTGCCACCTGCTACAATTGCCTATGCTGTCAGCATGTCGGAGCCAATCGGGGAAGGGAGGCGGTAGGGGGCGGGTATCTTAATCCTGCTCTGGGTTTTTAATTTGTATTTGTTCATGTTGTGCTACCTAAATTGTTGCATGGTAGTTTAGTGCGATGTCAAAGTACATCAAGCCATGGCGCCCGTTGCTGTTTTGCTCAGGCAATCCAGTGCCTGCATTGCTTGAATGCCACCTGACCATATGAGCTCAGTGCAACCAAGTGAAGTAGTATGCCTGCCTCAAGAACCCCAGACTCACAATGAGGCACAGGATCTCCTCCTTTTGCAGGACTATGTGCACAGACTGACGAATACTCTCAGAACTTTGGAAGACACCCACGCCGTATTGCAGCAAACAGAACTCCTTGCAGGTGTTATCAACGAGCAAGACTGCAGAGACATTCGCACAGCCTGCTGTTGCATAAGAAGTCTGCGCATTCGAGTAGAAGCCCGTGCCAATGTTACAGAACGTGAAGTGATTAGTCGACAGCTACAGCTCATGCATGCGAGCGTACAACACTACCGGACTGAGGACCTTAACACAGCTGACACAAGTTGCCTGTCCAGAACCTCGTTTGAACACTTTGAGGATAGACCTGGTCCTTGGGCAGAGAAAAACGCTCGTATTCCTACACCAAGGTAACTGAGCCAGCTACCATATCACCTGACCGCATTTAATGCAGTTGGTTTCAACACCTGCTAAGTTGACCGCTCGAGCTGCGCAACGCTTGCAAGCCTGCATCCATGTTGTTGAGCTCGCCCTTCGCGAACTCGATCGCATTGGATTCAATTTTGAAAGCGGTATACACCGCCAGAGTGCACTGCAACTCCCATTTATGGGTATAATCTCCCATATCACGAAGATGCATTGCAAGAGCACCAGCATAGTGGTGCTACTCGCAATTTCGCTGCAATATGATGATTGGAAAAGCAGTACTGAGCGGACTCTGAGGGTACCTGAGGGCTGTTACCGCGCCGTCTTTTTCACCTTAGATCACGTTTCACCCTCCTGTTTCACGGCGGTAGCTTCTCACCACTTTGTTGTGACCCGGCGTTGTCGGTGTTTGCTTCAAAGTGTCAGGGTGTAATGTCATGCCGTGAAGGCGCTCGTTGTGATCTCGGGGATCCTGGCTGGGGGGATCCCTGGTTTCCGCATTGAGCCTTGTTGCTTCCCGCACCCTTCAAGTGGCCCATGGTGATTTCGTCTTTTTTGTTTGTTGTTGTTTAATTTTATGGGCCTGTCAACATGACACACAAGTTGTCATCTGCATGCGCCGAGATGATTACAAGCTATCAACTCTCGCCTCAACAGATCTGTTTCACCCATAAACTGGAACCTGTCACGTCACGGCTTTGTGGCCTTGTGGTTGCTTTTCTTTTGTGTGTTTTTGTTTGCTTCTGGTTGTTCTTCGGTTTTTTGTTCTCTGTTTTGTTCTCTGGAACGTGACGAAGCTTTGGACTATGTATCGGTCCTCCTCCAGTTTACTTTTGCGGCCACTACAGCATCGGCCCCTGCGTAAATTCAATAATTAATCTCATTTGCAACAGGCTTGGACAGCTGTTGAACGACCTGGCGGAAGCCACATGGCGTTGGACGGAAAAAAAAACTGCAAATGAGATTAATTATTTAATTCACGCAGGGGCCGATGCTGTAGTGGCCGCAAAAGTAAACTGGAAGAGGACCGATACATAGCCAAGGGCTTGTCACGTTCCAGAGAACAAAAACGGAGAACAAAAACCGAAAAACAAAGAACCAAAAGCAAATGGCAGGCCCATAAAATTAAACAACAACAAGACCAAAGACAAAATCACCATGGGCCACTTGAAGGGTGCGGGAAGCAACAAGGCTCAATGCGGAAACCAGGGATCCCCCCAGCCAGGATCCCCGAGATCACAACGAGCAGCCTTCACGGCATGACATTACACCCTGACACTTTGAAGCAAACACCGACAACGCCGGGTCACATGTTGCAGCGAAATTGTGAGTAGCACCACTATGCTGGTGCTCTTGCAATGCATCTTCGTGATATGGGAGATTATACCCATAAATGGGAGTTGCAGTGCACTCTGGCGGTGTATACCGCTTTCAAAATTGAATCCAATGCGATCGAGTTCGCGAAGGGCGAGCTCAACAACATGGATGCAGGCTTGCAAGCGTTGCGCAGCTCGAGCGGTCAACTTAGCAGGTGTTGAAACCAACTGCATTAAATGCGGTCAGGTGATAATGGTAGCTGGCTCAGTTACCTTGGTGTAGGAATACGAGCGTTTTTCTCTGCCCAAGGACCAGGTCTATCCTCAAAGTGTTCAAACGAGGTTCTGGACAGGCAACTTGTGTCAGCTGTGTTAAGGTCCTCAGTCCGGTAGTGTTGTACGCTCGCATGCATGAGCTGTAGCTGTCGACTCATCACTTCACGTTCTGTAACATTGGCACGGACTTCTGCTCGAATGCGCAGACTTCTTATGCAACAGCAGGCTGTGCGAATGTCTCTGCAGTCTTGCTCGTTGATAACACCTGCAAGGAGTTCTGTTTGCTGCAATACGGCGTGGGTGTCTTCCAAAGTTCTGAGAGTGTTCGTCAGTCTGTGCACATAGTCCTGCAAAAGGAGGAGATCCTGTGCCTCATTGTGAGTCTGGGGTTCTTGAGGCAGGCATACTACTTCACTTGGTTGCACTGAACTCATATGGCCAGGTGGCATTCAAGCAATGCAGGTACTGGATTGCACTGAGCAAAACAGCAACGGGCGCTATGGCTTGATGTACTTTGACATCGCACTAACACTACCATGCAACAATTAAGGTAGCACAACATGAACAAATACAAGTTAAAAACCCAGAACAGGATTATGATACCCGCCCCCTACCGCCTCCCTTCCCAGATTGGCTCCGACATGCTGACAGCAAGAGTAATTGCAGCGGGTAGTAATCAACCATGAGTACCCCATGGTGACAACACCGCTCAACCCAAGGCAAGTTACACGCTAAATGCATGGATGATAAACTTGGGGACTCTGCGTCACTTTGTGTGGCTCACTGGAACTGCTCGTGTGAGGCAGCGCGAGGCTCTCCACTGCTACTAGCACCACTGACTGCAGCAGCGGCGGGGGGTGGATCACTGCTTGCCGCTGGTTTCATCATTTGGGCGATAAGCGGGTGGGTTTGTTTGTCACGCAGGATCCGCGTCATTTCGCGAGTGAATGCCGCAGGGTCATCCACTAGTGCTTTCGCTTCCGCCAGTGGCCTATCAAGGACAATGGCAATGAGCATTTCATCTCCATCTTTGTGGATTACAGAGGAGGCCCGCACATGCGAAGCCTTATTTCAATTGACTTTCCGGCCCCAGAAATGGAACCTGAAAGCGCACATGTGGTATCAGCTGTCTCCGTTCCCTAGCTCCAATGTAGCGATTTGCGCTGCAGCACCACCCAGGCAACATTCACCAATCCTTCGCTACTCCGGCTACTCCGCTACTCCGTGCTGTGTTTTCATTCAATTACCCAATGTAATTGACACGATATCGAAACGATGGCGGAGTAAGAAAGCCTTCAATACTTTACCTTCCCACATCTTTTCCTAAGCAGATTCCTACTCCATCCCGTTTTAAATTAATACTATTAATTAATAACGGGATTGACTGAAAAGATCATGATTCATGTTCTTTCTCGGCGGAAAACTTCGGTAGGAGTCTAGAGGGGCAAGGGGGGCCAAAAAGGGGCAGTACAGTATTCAATACAATCATTCAAATGGAAGCCGGCCACCTGCGCGAAAACCCACAAACTCCGCAACAGCAAGAAACACCTCAAGCAATCACCTAAGGGCTGCAAAAGGCTGATGGGCCTTCTTGTAGCGGCAAACAATCAAGCCACCAGACGCAACAAAATCATAAGAAGCTAACTTCAAGTGTGTTCAAGCAGCAACCGATATGCACCCCGCTTGCTCCAACAAGAAACAAAATCATCTACAAAACAGCTTGCTCCGACGGACCCAATTCTGGGTCCGGAAAACCTTCTCAAAACCGGCTTCGCTCAAAAGGGCCTCCCTAGTTGCCCTTCCGGTCGCCATAAGCCACAAAGTTTCATTGAAACCAAAACGTTGCGCTTCTGCAACCCTGATACAAAAAACTTCAAAAAATGAACCTAAACACGGTCCCAAAAATGGGACTGCATGCACAGCTTAGTAAAAGAACAAAAGAAAAGCACTTTCACGGTCCCATTTTGGGACCGTCTGGCGGTACCAAAAATGAGACCGCAAAATCGCAAAATCCATAGCAAAGGCCGACCCTTGCAACAAACAAAAAATTACAACTGGGTTTAATTTAAGCAACCAGCATATAGATTTGGAACAGAGGAGGCCCGCACATGCGAAGCCTTATTTCAATTGACTTTCCGGCCCCAGAAATGGAACCTGAAAGCGCACATGTGGTATCAGCTGTCTCCGTTCCCTAGCTCCAATGTAGCGATTTGCGCTGCAGCACCACCCAGGCAACATTCACCAATCCTTCGCTACTCCCGCTACTCCGCTACTCCGTGCTGTGTTTTCATTCAATTACCCAATGTAATTGACACGATATCGAAACGATGGCGGAGTAAGAAAGCCTTCAATACGTCACCTTGCCACATATTTTCCTAAGCAGATTCCTACTCCATCCCGTTTTAAATTTATACTATTAATTAATAACGGGATTGACTGAAAAGATCATGATTCATGTTCTTTCTCGGCGGAAAACTTCGGTAGGAGTCTAGAGGGGCAAGGGGGGCCAAAAAGGGGCAGTACAGTATTCAATACAATCATTCAAATGGAAGCCGGCCACCTGCGCGAAAACCCACAAACTCCGCAACAGCAAGAAACACCTCAAGCAATCACCTAAGGGCTGCAAAAGGCTGATGGGCCTTCTTGTAGCGGCAAACAATCAAGCCACCAGACGCAACAAAATCATAAGAAGCTAACTTCAAGTGTGTTCAAGCAGCAACCGATATGCACCCCGCTTGCTCCAACAAGAAACAAAATCATCTACAAAACAGCTTGCTCCGACGGACCCAATTCTGGGTCCGGAAAACCTTCTCAAAACCGGCTTCGCTCAAAAGGGCCTCCCTAGTTGCCCTTCCGGTCGCCATAAGCCACAAAGTTTCATTGAAACCAAAACGTTGCGCTTCTGCAACCCTGATACAAAAAACTTCAAAAACTGAACCTAAACACGGTTCAAAAATGGGACCGCCTGGCGGTCCCATTTTTGGGACCGCATGCACAGCTTAGTAAAAGAACAAAAGAAAAGCACTTTCACGGTCCCATTTTTGGGACCGTCTGGCGGTACCAAAAATGAGACCGCAAAATCGCAAAATCTACAGCAAAGGCCGAAACAAAAAATTATAACTGGGTTTAATTTAAGCAACCAGCATATAGATTTGGAACAGAGGAGGCCCGCACATGCGAAGCCTTATTTCAATTGACTTTCCGGCCCCAGAAATGGAACCTGAAAGCGCACATGTGGTATCAGCTGTCTCCGTTCCCTAGCTCCAATGTAGCGATTTGCGCTGCAGCACCACCCAGGCAACATTCACCAATCCTTCGCTACTCCCGCTACTCCGCTACTCCGTGCTGTGTTTTCATTCAATTACCCAATGTAATTGACACGATATCGAAACGATGGCGGAGTAAGAGAGCCTTCAATACTTCCCCTTCCCACATCTTTCCCTAAGCAGATTCTTACTCCATCCCGTTTTAAATTAATACTATTAATTAATAACGGGATTGACTGAAAAGATCATGATTCATGTTCTTTCTCGGCGGAAAACTTCGGTAGGAGTCTAGAGGGATCTCGGCGAGGATTGCCACTGCCTTGTTTTCACACACAGTGCGTTCTCATTCTTCCAGAGCTCTTTGCGCCAGGGTGTCCGTCTGCGGTGGGGCTTTTAGGGCAGCCGGTGTCCCTAGTGTTCTTATGAAGGGGCTACCAGGGGGAACGGGGGATGGGAAGTGCTGAATGGCCGCTACTGCACGTTGCACGTCATTTGTTTGTACATCATATGATGTGGTTGTTTTTTTGCTTATGGCAGGTTCGGAGTCGGCCCATAGTTGCTCCAGTGTGTATCCTGGTCTCGGTTCCATATACTTTCGGTTCCATACTGCATGATGGGACCATTGGGGCGCGTCACGGTTGATTTCTACTGAATCCCTTTTTATGTCATATTCTTTGAACATATCATCTAATTCTTGTAAGCTAGCAGCTCTGTGAATACAGCATTGTCTGACAGCGCCATCGATGTGGAGTGGCCATCCCACAGGCATATGGGAATCTTCCAGGAGTCCGTCACCATTTTCCTCTGTGATTGTACCCAACATGGGGACATCAATAGTTGCTTTGAGGCTGACTTGTGCACGTTTGCACTTCCATGTGTCAGGTGCCAAGAAACCTCTGCCAGCCAGCAGCTCAAGTGATTGGAATTGTGGTTGGTCAGTCACTAGTAGCACCTCTTCTTTGATGACTAACTTCAGCCCATGTAGTGGCTGGGGTTGCTCTTGAGGTGCTGGGATGTAGTGTCCCTGGGTGTTGTGTCTTCAAACCAGCTGGGACGGACTGACTGGACTTCTATGGGACTTGCAGAACTCGTAGTTTTAATGCTTTCTCTGCGAAGGCTATGGTAGACGGGCGGGATCATCCATGCCGGCACAAAGACTGTGATGAACTGCACATTCCAGATAACCTGTAGGTTCTGCGGCTTAACTTCAGGCGTGATACATCTTACTTGACCATCGATCACTCTGGTGTACTGGGGAGGACCACTTCTTGGAGAAAAGCTAATGTGTTTGCGGGTCCGAAAATGAGATTGCTGCAGTGACCTTTTTTGCCAAAACTAGCACGGCTTTAACAAACCGCAGTGCTTTTGCAAGTCCAACATCATGGCAGGATCCCGGGGAACACCGTTGCTGATTCAATGTCTCCAGCCCCGCCTGCATGTTGCCCATCTTTGCCAAAGCACTATGTTATTTGGAATTGTTTGGGTGTTGTTGTCGCAGGCTTTCGCAGCGTGGCGTGGGTGAGGTGCTGATTCTGCTGCGACATTGCGTTTGCGTTGGCAGTGGATCGTTTTGTCACGATTGGGCGTCGCACTGCTTAGTTTTGTTTTGGTCTTTTGATGCGTTGTTTGTTTTTGGACTCCCCTTCCCTTCGCCCCTCTAGACTCCGAACGCATGCAACAAGAAGGGCACTTTGTACCTTGGCAGGGACTTGGGAATAGATCCGGACTAAAATTCTAAGAGCTTTCGGGGGGATGATGGCCGGACCCTTGGTGGCCACCTGCTTGGGGACCCCTTCTAATAGTATTATAGTATCCTGAGTCCCCGTTGGACAAAAAAATCTCAAACACCTTGTCAGTGCGATTGAAACTGTCAGTGCGATTGAAACTGAAAACCTCAAAAATCTCAAACAGTATCTTGCGCATCTTGCGCTTTCTTGCGGAGTCCGGGCGACATATTAAATTGTTCGATTTGTTTGATGCCCGTTTTTGGGGTTGGAAATGTATATAGATTTTGGACTCCCAAAGGTGGTCCTCCCCAGTGCAGCACATGGATGTTTGTATCATCCTGTTTTGGCTTTGTGGTCTCATTATTCTGGTGAACTTTTGAAGCAGCTGGAGGCGTTCTGAGCGTCATGTCGCAACCCCAAAAACAGGGTTGCCACACGCTCCAACGTGCAGATTTGGCGCGCCCGTTTTTGGTCTCGCCTGCTATTAAAATAGAATTGAAAACAGCCTCGGAATGGCCCTGTCCAAAGCGAAAAGCGGGAGCGCGTGGCAATCCCATTTTTGGCAGTGTGGAACCTTGCAAGCTGCTCGAGACACGAAGCTCTTCGCATGACGCAAGTGGATCAAAGGTTTTGTTTGAGCAGAAAGCTTTCAACGCAACTGGGGAGGACCACTTCTTGGAGTCCAAAAAGCTAATGTGTTTGCGGGTCCGAAAATGAGATTGCTGCAGTGACCTTTTTTGCCAAAACTAGCACGGCTTTAACAAACCGCAGTGCTTTTGCAAGTCCAACATCATGGCAGGATCCCGGGGAACACCGTTGCTGATTCAATGTCTCCAGCCCCGCCTGCATGTTGCCCATCTTTGCCAAAGCACTATGTTATTTGGAATTGTTTGGGTGTTGTTGTCGCAGGCTTTCGCAGCGTGGCGTGGGTGAGGTGCTGATTCTGCTGCGACATTGCGTTTGCGTTGGCAGTGGATCGTTTTGTCACGATTGGGCGTCGCACTGCTCAGTTTTGTTTTGGTCTTTTGATGCGTTGTTTGTTTTTGGACTCCCCTTCCCTTTGCCCCTCTAGACTCCGAACGCATGCAACAAGAAGGGCACTTTGTACCTTGGCAGGGACTTGGGAATAGATCCGGACTAAAATTCTAAGAGCTTTCGGGGGGATGATGGCCGGACCCTTGGTGGCCACCTGCTTGGGGACCCCTTCTAATAGTATTATAGTATCCTGAGTCCCCGTTGGACAAAAAAATCTCAAACACCTTGTCAGTGCGATTGAAACTGAAAACCTCAAAAATCTCAAAACCGCGGTTCATCTTGTAAATTGCATAGTAAACTGAAAACCTCAAAAACCTCAAAAATCTCAAACGCCTTGTCAGCGCAACTGAAACTGAAAACTTCAAAAATCTCAAAACAGTATCTTGCGCATCTTGCGCTTTCTTGCGGAGTCCGGGCGACATATTAAATTGTTCGATTTGTTTGATGCCCGTTTTTGGGGTTGGAAATGTATATAGATTTTGGACTCCCAAAGGTGGTCCTCCCCAGTATGATTCAGAGCGGTCGAAGGATGCTGTGACTTTCAGGCCGAGATACAGTTCTCTAAACCAGTATTCCTTTAGCATCATAAAGGAAAGGTGAGGTGCCCTCACTTCCAATACGTGCGAGGCTGGCATTAGAAGAGTTACCATCCATTCAGCTAAGAACTCAATCATTTTGACTTCGAGTTTAGAGAGGATGGCTTGAACTGCTCGTAGTGCACCCGCGATGTCCGGAACATGCCTACGCGAGGGCAATCCAACTGTTCGCTTGGCATACTCGTCAGCAAAGTAAAGTCTGCACAACTTTGAGACCCATTGGCTCGGTTTCTCCATGTCTATGGTGATCTTAGCTAGGGGCCATGGGTCTGGGAGCGTGGATAAACAATGCAACAATTCGGAGGTTAGGTCTGCCGAGATGACTGGGAGGGCTTCTCCTTGTGGGCGATAGTCAACTGCAGGTCCCACCGTGCCTTTGCTTCTTTGCGTGTGGGTGCGGGCGGCACTGTGCACGGCTCGGATGGTGGTCTCATATTGGCTGACCATGGCCCGTAAGTACTTGCATGCGCGAACAGCTGCTCTTCTTGTGCTTGGCCCATCTTCGGGCTGGTTCTTGGCAGCTACTGCGAGGATATCTCGTGCCTCTTCTTCTGGCGACCGTTTGGGTTCCGTATCTGGTGCAGGTGCATTGAGAGCGGTACCTTGGACTGGCGCCTCTTTTGCGCGTGGCAAGTGGTCTGGGATTGGCAACTTCGGGTGTAATCGCCATCCATCAAAGAAGTATATGCCGGGCAGGGATAGGATCTCCTGGTCTGGGCCCGTCTGTGCTACTATGTGCCCGGTGCGTGCTTTATACAGTCCTGAGGGTAGGCACACGTAGGTGGGAAAGTGTGTGCGATCAGCAGCGTAGGCATATAGAACAACTTCAGAGAAAGGGAGATTTTGCTCGGGGAGCCACTTGTGTTGAGTTCGTAACCCTGCTTGAACTTCTTGGAAGCGCTCCCTGTTCAGCCATCTCAGGTCGGACCCTCGCACCAATATCAGCCGATATCTTGCTCGCTTCACTTCGTCAGCTTGCTGATCGTAGTATTGATTGGCAATTGCAAGGGGAGGGTACTCCCAGGTTGGTGCCGAATTGAGTGACCACCGGCTTAGCTGTGCTAGATTCTCTTGGACTGGGTCAGGGTCAAATTTTGGCATGTTCCATGTCGTTTCTCCTCTCCGCAGGCCCCGGATGCCATATGCAATTGCAGCAATCACCTGTGCCATGCCCATGA
>CAMXCT020004490.1:0-36461 GCA_947184155.2 Cladocopium goreaui
CGTGCGGGAGTGGCGCGTGTTGGGCTTGTTGGGGTACCTTGTCCCTGCGGAGCTATGCGAACTTTTGGAGCGTTTGGAGGGTTTTGGAGGGTTTGAGGCCTGGCAACCGGCAGCCTTGAACGCCTATAAGAAGCCATTGCTGCGGCCGGAAGGTGCCCTTGAGCCATTGCTGTGGCCTTGTGGTGGCTTTTGCGTGCGGGAGTGGCGAGTGTTGGGCTTGTTGGGGTACCTTGTCCCTGCGGAGCTATGCGAACTTTTGGAGCGTTTGGAGGGTTTTGGAGGGTTTGAGGCCTGGCAAACGGCAGCCTTGAACGCCTATAAGAAGCCATTGCTGCGGCCGGAAGGTGCCCTTGAGCCATTGCTGTGGCCTTGTGGTGGCTTTGCGTGCGGGAGTGGCGCGTGTTGGGCTTGTTGGGGTACCTTGTCCCTGCGGAGCTATGCGAACTTTTGGAGCGTTTGGAGGGTTTTGGAGGGTTTGAGGCCGGGCAAACGGCAGCCTTGAACGCCTATAAGAAGCCATTGCTGCGGCCGGAAGGTGCCCTTGAGCCATTGCTGTGGCCTTGTGGTGGCTTTTGCGTGCGGGAGTGGCGCGGGTTGGGCTTGTTGGGGTACCTTTTCCTTGCGGAGCTGGCCGGACTTTTGGAGGGTTTGGAGGGTTTTGGAGCGTTTGAGGCCTGGCAAACGGCAGCCTTGAACGCGTATAAGAAGCCATTGGTGCGGCCGTGGGGTGCCCTTGAGCCATTGCTGTGGCCTTGTGGTGGCTTTTGCGTGCGGCAGTGGCGCGTGTTGGGCTTGTTGGGGAACAAGAGAGGGCTCAGTGCAGGCAAAGGGCAGGCTGCAATGCTGGAACGCTGACGGCCAGAGGGCTTGGTGGCAGCTGCCGCCGCGAGGGATGTGCAGGCAAAGGGCAGGCTGCAACCCTGGAACAGCAAAGGCTGCCGGCCAGAGGGCGTGGTGGCAGCTGCCTCGAATGCCCTAACGAGAGAGGGCTATGTGCGCGGAAAAGTTCCACACCTGCGGTGGTCCCAGGCGCCGCCCCGGCCTTGGCGAAGGCCGGGGTCGGCGGATATTGGAACAATGAAAAAACACATTTACTTATGATATTCATGATATATATATAAATATAGAATTATATTTATTTTGTTTAATGGTTAGTTAAATAATGTTAAACCAGGAACTCTGCAACCAAGGGACGGCCGAAAGATGAAGATTCAGCCTTTCAGGTATCGGGATGGATCGGGCCAGGAGATGCAGCTGCGATCTACCCTGGTTGATGAGTAGCTTGGGTATTTTTGAGCCAAAATGTTCGGGAACATCACAATCCTCTGGCTTGGATTTTTGCGATGAGTCGGCATTTTTTCTGGGCCATTCACTGTTTGTTTTGTTTTTTTTCTTTTCTTTTGGGGGTCCTTAAAGCAAATCCAAGTTTTTCCGCCGCCAGGTTGGTCCCCACGTCTTCCTCACCCTTGGACACTCTGGCCAGAGTTGAATGTGGACACTTCTGAACGGCATTTGCTGGGTATGGTAAAAGATGGAGCTGGGGATGAGTCGCTACAAGGAGAAGGGTCAGATGTATGGGGATGAACATCTTTGGAACATCTAACACCTATTTTGTGTTCACCAGAATGAATTTTGACCCATAGACTGCCATAGACAATATGTTTGTCTGCACTAGCTTGTGGACACACGCACCAGGACAAGTTGTGGACACATGTACCGAGATTTTTTAGCGCGCAACAGCCACTGCGTTGCAAAAAGCCAATAAGGGATCCGCAATACCCAGCCATTCACAAGCAAGAAACAAATTTCCCCATAAACTGCCATGAGAGAAGTGAAATACACCCATCTACTGCCAGTTGGCGACGAGACTGCAGGTGCGTCCTATCGGATTCCTATGGGTAGTCTCCGGTGTCAGATGGCATTGGAAGATCCTCTAAACATAGCGATCTATAGCTGGGAAAATGATCTATAGATAGTGCATTGCCATGAATATAGCCCAAATAAAGGGGCCCGGGCTGGGCCGGACTCAAGAATGACCGGAATCCAGAGGTCCCTTGATATGGCGGTGACTCGAGAATCCGCCATTGGACGCAAGCTTCAACCAACAAATGACCAGCCATGAATTTGTGCCAAGCAGGACTCATTTCAGTCAGTTCTTATCACATTTTATTGTTGGAGAATATGGCCATTACATCCCATTACATCCTTGGTTCCATCAATGCTAATCTCATGTATGTATATATATAATATAGTATATTATATTATATTATATTATATTATATTATATTATATTATATTATATTCATGACATACCTTTACAATTTGATAGCAATAATGATATACAGTAGTGGATTTGATG
This sequence comes from Cladocopium goreaui, assembly GCA_947184155.2. Lineage (NCBI taxonomy): Eukaryota > Dinophyceae > Suessiales > Symbiodiniaceae > Cladocopium > Cladocopium goreaui. Next base: position 2,360 of record CAMXCT020004490.1, read on the forward strand.
GTAGTATCCCATTCCCATTGGTTTAGGCAATATCCCCATCCTCCTTGCGCAAGGAGGATCGCAGTAGTGTGCGCTCAGGCTCGCGGCAAGGCAGGGTCTGCATGACATCTGGAATCCAATGACATGAAATGAGCCATTAAAAATACCTGGTTAATTGATTGCTATAGGGGATTATACTACCTGGTTTACTGGGGATTATGACAACCCATAGTAGGGAAACCTATCAACCAACTAGTATAATGAGATGGGATATGGGTATTTTTAATGGCTCAAATGGCATGAAAAACCCAAATCATGTGGTAAAGCCAATGCCATAGACCTACAAATTTGGGTAAAAATATCACCCATTTAGTGATTTTTTGGGTTTTTTTCAAAACCGCCATTGATTTGAAAAAAACTCCATTCACAACATCGGATTTGGTTCGTGTTTTGAAAGATTTTCTATTCTGCATTTACCCTCCGGTAATTTAACGTAGCTATTGAAAATGATCATTAATAGTGGATTTACCCATTGAAAATGGTGGATCTTTCCATAGTTATTTTGTACGTTTACCAGGCCGGGTACTTGGGATGATGATCATAATGAAATTTTCTGCGGTCTTTCATTCAGCTTTGGTCACCTCCAACTGAGGATGGATGGGGCACCATCAAGGCTCAACCACCAACCCTGGATCCATTTGTCAGAATACCAAAAAAATATCTTTGGACAATCATTGACATTTAAAAAAGGTGTCCGTCTTTGAGAATATCTATCTTTGAGAATATCTATCTGTATTTCTATATACATATATATTTTCGTAAAATGAGTTGAAGCAGTTGAAACACCTTGGAACTAAGACTTCAATATCTTCAATTTCCTAGCTTTGGGACTTTTTTTTAATTGTTTTTTCACATGTACCAAAGACATCCAAAGATGATTTTTTCAGCTCGTAGGCAGCAGCTGTAGCCGAGCCCTGGGGACTGCCATCAGCTGCGGTGCCAAGAGTGTGACCTGGCGATGGATGTGGAGCGAGTGGAGCGACATCCTAAGCTACTTGGATACCCTCTGGTAAATGTTTACATAACTATGGAAAATCACCATGCTATTAATGGGAAAACTCACTATTTCGACTGGGCCATGGCTTCAATAGCAAACTGTGAGTTTACCAAAGGGTAGTATCTAGTGTTTATCTTGAATAGTAGACTTCGGATAGATACAATCAATACTATACAATAAAACCATCTCTCTTAGAGATTTAATATGATTTTGTAGTGTTGAGAGATTAGTACGGTTGAAATAACATGAGTAATGCATAAGATTCAGACATCCAAAGAGATGCGAAATCATTCGGGCTCCACGTTTAAAGCGACATAAATAAGACCGCAGCCTCTGAAAACCGGGATTTTGCCAGTATCTTCCAGTTTTCTTGCATGGAAGATTATCTACCCCAGCTACTTATCATTATCCATTAGATATCTTATATCTACCCCAGCTATTTCTGGCGAATATGATTATCTTATGATTATTATCTACCCCAGCTACTTATCATTCACCAGCTGGGAAATGTCGGTATCATCCCCGATGTTGATTCCCAAAACTTACTGGCCTGCACTTGGATCAAGTGCTGAAAAAATGCCACTGATCCTATGTTCACCTAGGTGGAACATGTTTCACTCTCTTTGAACATGCTCAGCATGTTGTAAAGTCCAGTTTTAATTATGTAACGCTGATCATAGAACACTGATGATTGGACCATAGAATCTGTTCAGCGACACCACTTCGTAGCTGTGCCCTTTTTCGAGCAGGCCCGTGAGCACAGTGGCTGACGCTTTCATCAAACTTGAGGTCTCCTTGCCAAGTGGACGTGAAACTGTTGTGGTCTCGCAGTGTGGCACCATTGCTGACTTGAAACTAGTTGCACAACGCTCTTTTGGGCAAGGTTTCCTGAGGCTTGCTGCGCCTGACGGACGCCTTTTAGATCCAGCGAAGTCTCTGAGACTTTCTGGGCTTCAAGATGGAGACAGCCTCATTGCTATTGCATTTGTCACATGGGGCCATGGACGCTTTGGCGGTGACAGCTCCAGAGTTCAGGATCAGCTGCACAATGTTCAAGAGATTTGTAGAACAGGCGAAGCTTTTGCTGCGATTTTGGCAGACGGGACCGTGGTGACATGGGCCAATTCATCCCGTGGTGGTGATAGCTCCAGAGTCCAAGATCAGTTCAGGTACATTTAGGCACATTTCAGGGCAAAAAGAAAGGCTCGGAAATCATGGGGATGTTACGTGGGACATGCGCTCAGAACGATGTTTCTTATATATTTGTATATATTGGTTATGGTTCAAGTTTGTTCATGTGTGTTTTTCGTTGTTCTTCTCTCCCTACATATACATACATATATAACATACTCTGGCACATGTCACCAAAACATATTTCATGAGTTGATCTATATCATCTGTTTCACCACAGAGATCATCTGCTGATTTAACATGACTATGGCTGACTATTGAACATCACCATGTTTCAGGTCGGTCATTCATCTACAAAACGAGCCATGGTTTAAAGGCGATGTAACAGTTATTCCATCACAAATTCCCTGAGGTTAGATCTCAGTTTGAACGTTGGGGTTTCTCTCTAAAGAACGGGGTGAACATCACCAAACATGACTAGTGGGGGTATTTCATGGGAATATAACAGCTTATCTATCACCAACAAATCGATAAAACATATTTCTGGATCGGATCGGTCAAATTGAAATGTGAGCTTCTCCCCCAATTCATGGGGGTCTGTTCAGCCATCTTTCAAGATTTTGTGACCTGGAAAGGCTAAGCATATTCGCAATTGAGGGATATTGATATACATGGATATACAGGAGGTATAGGTCTATAGTCTATATAAACATGTGTTAACAGCTCCTCTCATCGAAACTCGAGATTCTTCACATCTCCCAAGTGTTGACCGCGGCCAGCTGTCATGACCTTTCTTCAATTTTTTTGGTCGTTAGGTCATTCTGTTGGACAACGATCAGGATAGACAGTGGAACTCGTTGTCTGGATAGTCTCAAGTTGCGGAGCTAATGATCCGCTGCTCAGGTGGTGGTTCTTGGGACTTTCCTGGCAGAAACTGCCCTGAATGTGGGTATACCCCCAATTATAGCCATTTAGTAGGGATAATGATCATTAACCATTGGGTGTAGGGGTACACTATTTTCAGACAAACCCATGTTTATGGGTGATGAATTCCTAGATTTTCCATTCATCAAAGATGATGAATTCCTGTTGCCACGGTCTCCAGAGGATACATCGGATACATTTTTGCTGGTGAAGATCTAAAGGATGCCCGAAAATTTACTTATTGTTTCATGGTAGTATATATTAATACCATGATTGGTAGTATATATTTATACATCCTCATTTTTGTTTCGAAGCATTTTTTTGACACCAAGAAAATTAGGGATGGCCAGCGAGGCCCTGTCAAACACTGGCAGTGCAGCCTGCAGGACATGGCTGTTTGGGTTCCCTTGGCTGTTGGGGTTCCCTTGGCTGTTGGGGTTGTCTCCAGATTGAGAACCCCAATTCGCATAGATACAATTGCTACTGTACCATCTTTCAGCTCTTTCTAAGCCTAAGTCACGAAACAGACACGATCAGAGAATTTTGCTGCGGTGATTCTTTGACAGGCGAATGATTGCAACGAGGGCTGAGTTCTCTGTTGGCTTCATCCCCAGCGGACCAGGACTGGTTGAGATTTGTCGTCCAAGCCTAAGATGTCGCTGCGTCCTGGAGTCCCTAAAGCATGTCCACATCCAGCGGAAAAGATCTTTTTAAAATGCGATTCTTCAACGGCTTAGCGGGTTTCTTTGTGAAAGTTTTGAAAGGGTCGATCCAAGTTTGAGGTGTTCCGCTTTCAGCAGCCCAGAGGAGTGTCCCAGCCTAGACGTTGGCTTGCGTCAGACCGTGCGATCGCGCGGTCGAACACATGGCTTAAGTGAACCAAAGCAATGCAGCTTTGGAAAGCAGGAATTCTCTGAATGGATTGAAGGAAAAATTGACAAGAACTGCATATTTGATGGGGAAAGACAACAGTTTCCCGAAACAAGTCCCTCAAACCCATCCGTTGAAAGAAGCGCCCAGGCAACCAGGCAACCAAGCAACCAGTCGGCCAAGGTAAAAGAACCAACCGATCAGACAGAGCAGCAAGAGCCATCCTGGAACGAACATGATTTCATTCCAACTGAAATCGTTCCAGTTTCACTTTTCAAACATATTCAACCTTTAAACAAACTTGCTTTTTCATGCTTTTTCTATAGTTTATTTTCCATGTTATGAGGGCAAATTATAGTGACATCACTGTGGCCTCACTGGAATCGTTAGTGAAATATGGGGATGAGTCAAAACCACTTGAGGTTCACTAGGTACCAGGCTGCCATGACCCATAGCCATATATTCTATTATATTATGTGTTATTGCCACATAGGATATACATAATATAGCATATACTACCAGATTTCCTATACTTATTATTTCTAGGTCTTACCAATTCTATGTTGTAACATTATTTCAGATATAGGGTTATTCCTGGTAAATGTTATAACATTGCCTTGTTATATTTCTTATCAATTCTATGTTATGATAGGGTAATGCTATAACAGTCTATTATTTACCCTCTGGTAAACATACAAAAAACTATTGAAAATGGTCCAGTTATAGTTGAGTTTACCCATCAAAAAATGATGGATCTTTCCATCGTTTTTTCTATGTTTACCAGGCCGGGTAACCCAGATGTGTGTCCAAATTTTTCCGCCTCGACCTGCTCCGTCACCTCGTTGCCATGGCGCTGTGGACGGTGACGGGCGGCCAAAAGACGGGCGGTCTCCAGGTGCGCCGCGGCGCCGCGCTGAGCAGCGCGCTGGAGCAAAAACGCCTGGAGTTTGGAAGCACGGTGCGGGAAATGGCCAGAAGTCGCATGGCGGATTGGCAAGTTGGGTTTTTGGCCATAATGGTTGATTTCGCCAGCTATAAAATGGTGATTGTCCATAGTCATGTAAATGTTTACCAGAGGGTAGAATAGTTTTGATTGTTTAGAATGATCCAACCAGCAATATCATGATCATTGACAGTTGGATACACTATTTCATATGGGATTTACCCTCTGGTAATTTATGACATAGCTATGGGAAATGGCCCAGTCGAAATGGTTGATTTCGCCAGCTATAAAATGGTGATTGTCCATAGTCATGTAAATGTTTACCAGAGGGTAGAATAGTTTTGATTGTTTAGAATGATCCAACCAGCAATATCATGATCATTGATAGTTGGATACACTATTTCATATGGGATTTACCCTCTGGTAATTTATGACATAGCTATGGGAAATGGCCTAGTCGAAATGGTTGATTTCGCCAGCTATAAAATGGTGATTGTCCATAGTCATGTAAATGTTTACCAGAGGGTAGAATAGTTTTGATTGTTTAGAATGATCCAACCAGCAATATCATGATCATTGATAGTTGGATACACTATTTCATATGGGATTTACCCTCTGGTAATTTATGACATAGCTATGGGAAATGGCTCAGTCGAAATGGTTGATTTAGCCAGCTATAAAATGGTGATTGTCCATAGTCATGCAAACGTTTACCAGAGGGTAGAATAGATACTATTTATCAGATTTATAGATCTTGATAGTGGCTATATGAATAATAGTTTTTGGTGATTCACAGTGATATACAATTTTTGATCCCATCCCATCCCCTAATTTTTGTGGTTTAGGAATGGTGGTTAGTAGCCATTTTATATTGGTGAATAATGGTTAATCATGGTCAATGTTGATAAGCTTCTATAGTTGACTTAGATCCCATCCTACTGGTGAAACACCCCCCTTTTTTTGGTTCCATAGATGTGGAAATTCCCTACATCTACCATGGTTTCTGTGGGGGACTGTTTAGTATAAGGGGCATGGGAGTATTATATATTGATACTGATGATAGTTTAACGTTGTTTTCAAAATTTACTCTGGGGTAATCAAACGTGGCAAGGGAAACTCCATTATCTATAGATGGTTTTCCCATCTATAAATCTTGATTTATAAGGGATTTCCCAGCCAGCCACGTTTGATTGCCGGAGGGGTAAATAGACATTGATGATGATTTAATGATATTGATAATACTGGATATATTAGATGTTGATAGAAGCAACCTGAAGATGTTTTTTTTTTTCCAACATGTCCCAGTGGTTAACTCCCCATTCAGGGGATCTAGTTGTTCAAGGCAAGGGACGCCTACGCTACGAGTTGCTTGGGCGATCTGGATGATGGTTGTTGAGGTTGGGGACACCATGAAAAGTTGTTCCCTTCCCCTCTTGATAGATCTAACACCTCCAACCATAGTGGATGTGGGGGATGGGGAAAATGCTAGGGGAATGGGATTACCCTCTGGTAAACTAACATAACTATGGAAAATCACCATTTTTAATGGGAAAATCCACTATAAATGGCCATTTTCAATAGCTATGTTAAATTACCAGAGGGTATTGAGAACATCATACAGATAAGATGGTACTTCCAGTTTTATCAAGATCAAGCGGGGAAAACGCACAACGCAACCATGATAGGGAATGATCGAGTAAATGTAAAGGGCTGCTGCCCTGTGCCGCCGACCCCAGACACCGTGGCTGCCAGTCCCTAACGTTGCTTTCTGGAACGTCAAAAGGAAGCAATCAAAACCAGCCAGAACCGTTCTTTGAAACGCCAAAGCCCAATCTTCCTGAAAACAGCATGGCCTTAAAGGATGGCGGATGGAGCCCCCAGCTGCGCGTTGGCAGTACTTTCTGACTCTCCCAGAAATGCTGGTTGCACTTGCTGCTTGTAATCTCTTCTCTGACGCGCTCCCCCTTGCTGTCGGCAGGGGTCGGCGGATTATTTATGGAGGTTTCTTAAAATGGAGGGGTACCCCAACTCCAAAATTAGACAATTTTAGTATCGAAACATATTGAAACCAATGATTTTGGGGATCCCCGGATTTTAGGAAACCTCCAAAAAAATGGTCACCGCCCTTCCCCCTCGGGACCACCCAACTTGATATTTAACCATGGCACTATCTAACTCCATGAGTATTAGTTCCAAATACAGGAAAGGACTTCTGGATTTTTTTGTTTTTTTTTGATTTTTTAAAATGTGTTTTAAGTTTTCTAAAGAGTTTTTGTTCCCCCATCCCGGACCGGACCTCTGGAACATTACTATTTTACGTTTTTTTTAGGGATTTTGGCAGGTTTCGAGGTTTTTTCGATGTTTGCCCCCACCCCGTGGGTTTTTGTATGTGATGTATGTAAATTATTAATGTATGCCATTTTTTGTGATATGTAGTGAAGGTAATTCTGCGATGGAATGCAATGATTGACATCGTTGGGTTTTTAAGACTGCAATTTTAATGGTTCTTCTTCTTGTTGTTGTGGTTGGTTGGTGAGTTTTTTCCAAAATAAGATTACCGGAAAGTAACCATTTTTTTTTTGCCTCCCAAATCACCATTAGTTGTTTGAACCTACCTCTTTGTGGCTTAAATCACAAATCCACCTTGTGTTTTTTTGTTGTTCAAAAACACAGTCAATGCTGACATCATTTAGTTAAAAAAACAACACCATTTTGGATATGTGGATCATTTTGTTGATCCGTTGTGTGTTTGTTTATTAGTTAAGGGCTGTTTGTTTGTTTGTTTGTTTATCCGTTGTTGATCCGTTGTGCTGACATAGTTTAGTTAAAAACACAACACCATTTTGGATATGTTGATCATTTTGTTGATCCGTTCTGTGTTTGTTTATTAGTTAAGGGCTGTTTGTTTGTTTGTTTATCCGTTGTTGATCCGTTGTGCTGACATCATTTAGTTAAAAACACAACCACCATTTTGGATATGTTGATCATTTTGATATGTTCATCATTTAGTTAAAACAACATCATTTTGATATGTGTGTTGATCAAATCTCCTCCCAGATTCTTTTGAGGTTAGTCAAGGGCTTGGGCCCTGCCAGCGGCTGGGTCACGCTGCAGCTGCGTGGCGTTGACTTGCTCAGACCGGTGGAGCCGGAACGGATCCCGCGGATCCCGCCGCTTGGATGATGGGGATGTCATTTGGGCAATCAACCATGGGAATATATGTATATATATATATATATGTATGATGTTATATGTTAAAAACACAGAAATATATATAAACATATATGTATATATATGTTAATATATATATAATAATAATATTATATGTTCAAAAACCAGAAATAAGTATAAACAAATGTATACATATTATGGGTATACCATCAAAAACCATTTGAAAATAACGATTTTCATGCGAACATCATTTGTAAACGGAGGATTTTCCAGCAAACCATGTTTGATTACCGGAGGGTAAACATGAAAAAACACTTAATAATAGCTAAGTGAATGTCAAAAAATCATTGGGGAATTCTTATGAACAATCAAACTGAAACCGGGGTTTGATGGTATAGATCGGTATGTACACATACCAAGCACAGGCAATGTCTGGTTACGCCAGGAGCTGCCCAGCGCCGGCTGCGGAAGATCTGGCAGGTGTGGCGGGTTTGTAGTCTGGAGGGCTAGAGGGATCATCACAGTTGTGACTGGTGAGTGGGGATAAAAAAACAAATACCATCTGGTTATTTAACATAGCCATGGAATATGACCCATTTATAGATGGTTTACCTATTAAAAATGCTGGTTTTCCATGGCAAACTGTTAAATAACCAGATGGTATACTGACCAACCAGCAATATTTATATGAAACAGTATATTCACCAATATACTCAATATACTGACCATCTCATCCCATCAATATTGAATATTCTGTAGAGATTTGAGCCAACCAATATTGAGTATAGGAATATCGACCAACATGTGGTCCTCTCACTTAGTAAACTGGCGAATAATTTGCCTACCTCCATGCAGGTGTCAATACTCGTCTTGATTGCACGTCACCAATGGCAGGAAACCGCACCAAAATCGAACGAAATTGTGTTGTTTTTTGTTGTGGTAAAGCATCTTCGGATCCATTCCTGCAATTCTTTGGCCCTTCCTAAAGTTTGAGTCCCGGTAAAATTAACCCAACGACGTTGTTTGTATCTCAAAAAAAAACATTTAATAATAAACACCACCCACCATGATTGATCGGGGGATTAAGAAAAACACACATTGGGACCCATATAGGGATGTCAAAAATATCGGGATTGGATTGAAAGCAACAAATCCCTTTCACCAAGGGACACGTGGCCATGCAGGCAATGGTTGCAGCTGGCCGCCGGGCGTTATGTGGCCCAAAGCGGCCGTCGCAGAGAGTGCAGAGGCTTGGTTGAAAGGAATGGGAAGGCGTCGTTTCACAGACCATGGAATCTGAAAATTGAGGTATAGATAACCGACTATATCTGAAACTAGATAACCAACTATATCGGAAAATAGATAACCAACTATATCTGAAAATAGATAACCAACTATATCTGAAAATAGATAACCAACTATAACTAAATCTGAACATAGATAACCAACTACATCTGAAAATAGATAACCAACTATACCTGAAAATAGATAACCAACTATACCTGAAAATAGATAACCAACTATACCTGAAAATAGATAACCAACTATATCTGAAAATAGATAACCAACTATATCTGAACATAGATAACCAACTATATCTGAAAATAGATAACCAACTATATCTGAAAATAGATAACCAACTATATCTGAAATATTTAGATAACCAACTATATCTGAAATATTTCGATAACCAACTATAACTAAATCTGAAAATAGATAACCAACTATATCTGAAAATAGATAACCGACTATATCTGAAACTAGATAACCAACTATATCGGAAAATAGATAACCAACTATATCTGAAAATAGATAACCAACTATATCTGAAAATAGATAACCAACTATAACTAAATCTGAACATAGATAACCAACTACATCTGAAAATAGATAACCAACTATACCTGAAAATAGATAACCAACTATACCTGAAAATAGATAACCAACTATACCTGAAAATAGATAACCAACTATATCTGAAAATAGATAACCAACTATATCTGAAAATAGATAACCAACTATATCTGAAAATAGATAACCAACTATATCTGAAAATAGATAACCAACTATATCTGAAAATAGATAACCAACTATATCTGAAAATTGAGGTATACCTGGTATAAAATTAGGATGTTTAAGGGATTCCTCTGGGATAAACGGTGGTTTCATCATCAACAAATGGAAATTTAGTGGGATTTGATGGGGATTTGCCCTCGGTATTCGGTTGCAGTTTGCTATTGAAAATCAGCATGTTTTTTCTAGGATTCATCGAACTAGGGCCATGTTCGTTTATTTTCCATATCCAGCTATGCAAAATCATTAGAGGGATACCGGGTATCCACTGCTAAAATTCAAATCATGAAAGTTTCAAGACGCATCAGAGGTATCCATCTGAAACGGAGGTTTTGTGATGGGACTTGAATGGATAACGCACAACAATGGGGGGTTTTAAGAACCATCTTGAAAAATTAAACAACCATTCTGGCCACATATTTGGGATGGAAGAAACCAAGGACCAGGGCTTTGACCCATTCCTAAATGATGAGATGGTTCCAGAAGACGATTCCCAAAGTTTCTGGGACAGAAGTATTCACCCCAAAGCTATTCCATTCCCATCTATTCCCATTACTGTTGGTTGAATTCGTTTAATAAAAAACAAGTTGCTGAGTTTCAATCCCCACTTTGCCGGGTCCCATGCCAAATCGGAGGTTTCCAGCTGCGTGAGCACCGGTGTGGGCCACAGACATCTAGAGATGACTGGGGTGGTAGGAAAATGTGTTTCTGTTTCTTTTTTAAATGGGATATTTAATGGGACAATTATATTGGAAAATGAGGTTTCTACGGGATTTCATGGGAAATCGCCCAACCAACTGGAGGTTTTTTTTTAAATTTTTTGGAGTGGAGAATGACCCCGAAACAAAAAATGGGGAAATCAGTAAATAGCAACCATCTACCCATATGCCCCATAAAAAAATGGTAAAATGGGGGTTTCAGGGCGTGTGTGTTGGTATGTTGCTTGTTATGATTTTGTGTTGGGGTTCAATGTTTCATCTTCACCTTTGATGTTTTTTCAGGTGGGGTTTTGGGGGTAATTTTGATGCTAAAGTGATGTGTCAATGTTTGGTTTTTGATGAGGGGGACAATTGTTTAGGCTGTTGGGGTTTGTGTTTTGGTTCAGATGAGGGAGATACTGTGGATACTGTACTTGTGGTTGTCGCTTTTTGATTGTCAAGGTATGTCTTGTCTTTTTTTGGGTATGACTTTATTGTGTTTCCTTATCATCAATTTCAAGACAAAACATTCAACTTGATATCTTTCATAAGGTTCCATGTCTTTCAACATCTTTCATTTTTTATTCTCTCATTCTCGTCTTTTTTGGTGGCGTTTTTTCTTGGTTGTGTTTTGATTTGAACGTCTTTCGCTTCGCCTCGTTTTTTGCGGACTTCTTCATGGACTTTCTGGATTTTGTCGGGGGCGGTGGTAAGGGGTTTCATATCCATTATGTCAATCTGATATTCAAACCTTGCGAACGGGGCGGTGTAGGAGTTTGAACCCCTGTATTTTCTAATCTGTTTGTTGGGCTGTTTCCTCATAAAGGTTTCCACATCCACCCTGTTGATGGTCGGGTCTTGTTCCTTCGCTTTTTTGAGGGTCTCATTGATTGAGCCGAAGCCCGTTTCAAGATTGTAATAGACATTGCTTATGATGTCATCTCTTGATAGTCTCCTTGCCATATATTATAATATTAGATTTTCAAAATTATCACCAATAAAAACATATACTTAAAGAAAAAAAACCTATATATAGTAAGACTAAATAAGATGACTAAATTTGACTGTGGATGTCGTATAATGAGTGAGTGTATCACCTTAAACAATGGTGATTACAAAAAACCTAGTTGGAATTATTTGTTAAAAACCTTCGTGAATGTTTGTGGGAAGTGCTACAAGAAGCAATTGAATTCCAATATATGGAAAACAAACTTATGGAGATGGAAAAGCAAAGAATGGAAATGTTTTTGGAAAATGAGGATGAAGAACAAGACACATACTTTGACCTGACAGAGTTGAAGGAACATCTCAAAACCCTCCCACCTAATGAAAGACACAAAGTGAAGGATTTTGAGAGGTTAAGAAACCTTGCCAATGGACAAGACCCTAATGAAGGAATGAGTGAAATTGATATGGTAATAAAGGAACTGGAAGAGGAGGAAAGGGAAAATAAAAACCAACCAGAACCCGAAAACTGAACGAGCCCCCAAAAACTACTTAAAGAAAAATTACCTATATATAATAAGAGGATGCTATTTACTTACAAAAACTGTGGATGTTATTGTAAGAAAGAAATGACTAAAGTAAAGGTTTTATTGAACAACATTTTCCCCGCTGGAATTTGTGATGAGATATGTGATTACAACCTTCACTGTGAAAAATGTAAAGACTTAAATGACAGGGAGCGTAGATACATAGACTTCAATTATCATTTTGACTATTTTAATGATAAAAAACTGACAAGAGTAGAAAAGACAATCTATTTCTTCAAAACAAGGATGGAGAAATCACCTATCTATTTGTCTAATACTAATCGCACAAACACTCGGCAAATGAAAAGAGAAATTGATATTTTGATGGATACATTCAAACTCAAGCAAGAGTTCAGTCACGATAAACTATTCTTAATGGCGATTAAGTCTTTTGTGAAAAGGGAGTGGAAAACTACCTACCATTTCCTTAAAAACTTTCACGACCTTACATATATGAAGTATTGTAAGAACAAACGGGAGTGGTGGTTTCCTCAAAACGATTGGACTTTTACATTTAGAAATAGGGAGTTTAAGGTAAAAGACATTATGGAAATATTTTTGCGTGAATACACCGAAGAACTCTTCAAGGGTTATGAGAAATACTGTAACCCAACAGAAATACAAGAGCACCTACAAAAAGTGATAAATACTTAAAGAAAAAATGACTATATATAATAAGAGAAAATGAGTAAAGCCTTTAGAGCAAAAACAATTGAGGTTATAGATACAGGGAATGTTGGAATATATGCTGACTTTGGTAGTGATAGTGAGGATGAAGACTGGGAAAGAAAAGAAATAGAAAAAGAAGATGAAGAGATTAGAGACTTTGTAAGACGTCATCCTATGCCTTCACCAGACGATGAGGAAGGAGACAAGTTTTGGAAGAAAGTAATTGATAGGATGAAATCAGGGGAAGGAGTAAAGGATATGACAATATATATGTTTGTAAATTTTGCTATAATGAAAAAGATGTATGAAAACCTCACTGATAAAAAAGTCATCATTGATTGTGGAAAGGAACTGAACAGAGATGGAGAATTTAACGCTATGATTATCAACCTAACGCTTTTATCAATAGCAATGGATGAACTAAATGATACAAACAAACCGTGCTTAACACAAATGAGAGTGATTGAACACTGGTGGGATGGAATAGGAAAGTGGAAAGCATAAATGATTAATTCATAATATCTTAACAAAACATATTATGAAGTAATCACCCACCCAAACACAAACATAAAACCCCAACAGCCTAAACAAATCCTACCCCCATTCAATCCAAACATTGACACATCACTTTAGCAACAAAATTACCCCCAAAACCCCACCTGAAAAAACATCAAAGGCGAAGATGAAACATTGAACCCCAATATAAAATCATAACAAGCAACATACAAACATATACGCCCTGAAACCACCATTTTTCCATTTTTTCCCATGTATGGTATATTTACCAACATGTGCCCTCAAAATCTGGGTAAATATACCATACATGGAGCATATGGGCTATAGATGGGAGAATGATCGTTAAGAAATGTTCTTTCTTTGCCAGCTGGATTTCCAGGAGGTTTCACCTACCACAGCAACACAACCACAACCGAGGTACTGGCGGGTTCCAGGCGGGCTGGTAGGTTGGTACCTTTAAGGCACCCCCCAAAAAAGATAGAAACGTCATATTACCGAAGCTAAAATTTTTGTGATAAATTATACTTTTCTATCTTTTTGGAGGTTACTATACTGGTTCAGCCGTGGTTGAGTAGCTTGACTTTGATGTTTTTGGCCATGAGAATATTTTACACGAATTGCAGCTAAAAGCTGGGTTTGTTTGCAAGGTATCTAAGATTGCCTTTCCATACTACCTATGATTGGGATGGGTAACAGGGGGTGAAAGTATCACGTCAACCTTCCATCCATGGCTAGGTGGACAGTTTCGCAGCCTTTGAGCTTATCAGTCTTACCAGGCCAATGATTGATGTACGCAGGGACATTGATTGCTCTCCAAACTTAGGCAACCTTGAAGAAATCCAAGACACCCAGAGAAAAAGCATAGTTTCTGGATGTTTCTGGAATAGAATCCAATCTGGTAGACAAAATGACAATTTTTCTGGTGTTTTATTGGTACATTGGTTTAAATCAATATTTGAAGCCCCAAATTTCAGCTTCAGGACACCTGGGATCGGCTGTGGCTTGGCTGAGCATCGATGTCTGTTGGCAACTCATAGTGGATTTGTAGAGATATGGGGTTTCCATAGTCATGGGGGTACCCCTGGATGATGCTGGATGGTTTATTTCATAGAAAATCCCAAAGAAATAGCTGGATGATGACTGGGGGTACTACTTCAGGAAAGCTCCATATAGACATGTAACAACAATATGGTCATCCAGTTGCCAGATGAATCTACTTTTCGGAGGTCATTTATAATAAATCAATGCAATTCCCACAGTTATGGAGCTCATCTGTAGTAATCAGCTTGTGTATACATGATCATTTATATTGTCATGGGTTTTGATCATATACAATGATACATTTATGGATTCATAGGCCCATTGGACCCATGGGGGCCTATTTTCAGACATCGCCACATGGATGACTTGGCTTCGTTTCGGCATCGGGATGATTAGCAATCTGCGGCGAAGTTTGCAGGGGCCCAATGGCGCGGGAACCGCGCCTGGGTTTGAACCAATATGCTGCACGTCAAATTGTGTTTGCCTTGAACTATGGAAGTTGGGGTCTAGCCAAGAAATCCCAATGTAATATACAAGGGGTATCTCAGTAACAGTACGACCCACTGATTGGTTTCTGGACAATCGGTTTTTGGGAATGATATTCGTTGTCCAAACGGATGTGTTTTCAGATCTTCCCATGGAATTGATGTTGACAGATCATGATGGATCCCCAGCCAGATCCCCATAGGGGATCCTAACGGTGCTGCTATATATGGTAACATATTTACCATCAACAAAAAAACCCTTGATGTTAGCATTAATATACCAGCACCGTTTGGATCCGTCATGGGATATGCATTTGCCTGGAATTCCGGGATGCCCTAGAATCCCAAGGCTTTGTTCGAGTTTTCTCCCCTCAGCCACCTCGACGAACCTGCCGTTTTACTCATCACCGATCGTGTCCTCCGGTAATCAAATATGGCAATGGAAAATCCCTAATGATGGAGGTTTAAATGAGAAAATCATCTATGAATAGTTGATATTCCGTTGCCACGTTTGATTGCCGTGGGGTATATAAACTAGGTTCCAAATATCCACAAACCAATGATGGGACCCAGCTGTGTTTCGTGGGTAACAGCTGCTGAACAGAGGTACGACTTGAACTCCCCGAAGCTGCAAAAGTGGCAAAATACATCAGGCGCCAGTGTCAGTAGGGACAGTTGGTGGTCGTTTTTGGCAATCCCAGATTGAAAAAATGCCGGGAATTCTTCATGATGCTTCATGTAAAGCTGCAATCCTTCGAAATCAAGGTTGGAAGCAAATCCCGGAGAAAGCGGGGTATTTTTGTGCTTTGACGGCCTCATGGGCAGGCCACAAGGGTGTGCCTTTGCCCTGTGGCTCGACTTGCGACCTGACCGAGGTTTTCAATTTGGAAAACCATGTCTATGTCCATGAGCCTCTGTGCGCATATAGACACAATGTGTATGCATATAGAAGCAATTATCACGTAAGTAAGGTGTTTTAATTCAGATAATTACGATGTATATATATATGATACATGCTAGATGATATATGATATATGGTATGATATTGTTGGTATCGCTGTCACTGGCCACTTGTCCATATATCATATCTTCCAGGTTCAGGTTCCCTTCCCACCGGGACCCTGCTGTGGAGTCGACCTTTGGTAGTCGAACATGTGGAAATTACGCATGAAAGGGTGAGATTACCAGAGTGTAACCACTTCTTTACCATACCTCCAACATGGACGTTGCCAAATAGGGCTTTGGAAGATTCGTATCCATTGAAATTAGCTTCTTTTCAGGGTCTATATGTTAATTTACTTTAGGCTATCCGGCTATCCGCTTTTTGTTTTATGCTGAAATCCAATGGTGAAATCCATGGAACATCTCCACCATTTTTCGGTAAATCATGGAACAATTTTTGGGCCATTTTCATCCATAGATCCCATAGCGGCTATGGGACCTATGTTTACTGGAGGGATCTGGACCAGATTTCATGGTCAGAATCACCACCGTTTTGACCCTCTGGTGGAACCTCACATAGCGAACTGGATTTTTTTGACCATTTTCGAAAAGGTAAGTAACATAAATCAACATAAATCACCTGTGAATGAGCCATTTTCAATAGCTATGTTAAAGAATGTAAAATCACCAAAGGGTATATACATTGGAATGGTAATTTTCGAGAATGGCTAATGGTGAAATCCAGATCTTTGATGTTTCTTCCCATCCGAGGTTCCGTGCTCCCAAGCACGGCGGAGCTCCAAGACGTTCCGCCTGGTAAGAGGCAAAAAGATGTGGGGTGGGTTTCCCCCATGGATTTTTCCACATCTTTTTGTATGTTTCACCCCGGGGGAATGGGAATGTCATGGGAATTTCATGGTGATGAAATGGGATTTTAATGTGATGTCAATGGGATTAACCGGGATTTCACCAACATAAATGGCGATCTTATGGTGACTTAATGGGATGAAGGCCTATAAAATACATATCTCAGGCCAAGAGACCAACTGTGGCCAAACAATACCAAAGAATATATGTGGCATTCTTTGGCTTCTTAAGCCATCTTAAATCCATGTGTTTTCACCACTTTGGGTAGTCAGTCTCGTTGAACCATAGCTGCAGGCTGGTGCATATTGACTTTGTCAGCTGTTTGCTCCTGAGATCTCCTGAGTTTGGGGCTGGGCCGATGCGGCCGGTCATTTCTGCTACAGGTCCAAGAATCACGACTGGAGCACTAGGCCGAATCCAATCTGATTATCTTCATTTTACCCTCTGGTAATGTAAGATAGCGGCAGCGAACTGGACACTCACCATTTTCGAAAAGGTACATGATTTAACATGATTTAACTACATGGGCTATGGCTTCCATAGCGTAACCAAAAATACCAGTCCGACGCAGTACGAGTACATAGCGTTAACGTTGGGGTGAAGCTAATGACCGAGGTACCAGCTGACCTCATGGCTACCTGGTGAAGCAACTGCTGTATGCTGCCATTCATGAACGAGAGGCATGTGCTTCTCCACTTGTACCCTGGCCACGGGCAAAAACCCTGGCAATTTCAAATTTCGATGGCCAGCTCCTTTTCCCAAAGGATGGGTATAACAATGCTCCACAAGGAATCCCAACAAGAAAGGTTGAAACACTTCACCTACCTCTCGTGGTGTTGACCAGCAGGCACACCTTTTGTTCTATCATCTGACTTCGTACGTGCTGTGGGAAGTGGGAAACATGAAATGTTCTTCACCGGAAAAGCGGCACTCAAATTCATTGGATCTTATAGAACGACTTCCAGGTTGCTCAGATTGGGGCTCTCTCAAGGGGTAGGTCATGGCAGATCAGTCGCTGCAGGTATTCAAAATCCACCGGCGTCCTCTACCTTTGGAACAGGGATCCCCCGACCACCTTCAGTGGCTGGGAGAGGAAATATTCCGGGGGTGTTGGAGCCATTTGTCACGTTGGGTCAGAGGGGAAAATCCACAAGAACCCCCTATATATCTGACGGTCAAAACCATGGTTTCGAGTCGATTTTCCGAAAAAACCCATCCATTGATTGGGTTGGTATCAACATCTTGCAACCATTTTTTGAATACCCTCCTGGAAACCAACAGTTCCATGTAGAAAACCCAGTTGTAGATCATTTTCCGAGCTTTCTTCATGGTAGCCGATGGAACTGACGAATTGAGGCGTGCGCAAAAGGGCCGCAGACTGTGGCTAGGCCTGGGACGTTTTTGGTTTTTGGTGCTTCCAAGCACGGATCCAAACGGATCATTCTGTGGTTTTGACTAGGATATTTGATAAGTTAATAAGGCATCAATTTTGGGAGTTTCCCCCTTTTTTTAAAGACAAACCCATAAAATCCACTGTGGATCCCCGCTGAAAAACTGGATCTTTTCAGAACGGGGGGAAAGTGTCAAATTTCGTAGCATGGCCTGAACTTGTTTGTTATAGAAGAGCTGTTGCGAGTTGCTTCTCTCCAAAATTAATGTTGATATCCGTTGTATAAGTTATCCACACGGTTTGTTGTTAATCGATATATCACCCCACAATCCATGGCTGGTCGTACCCCGCATTCTTGTTGGTTAGTGGTATTTTCATGCTGTCGGCTCCCCGGAAACCACCCATGGATCACCGTAGCCACCAAGACTTTCGACTCTTGGTTTAGGATAGATTCTATCACTATTCCGACATATTGTGACCACTTAACAGTATTAGTGACTATTGCACAACAATTGGAAGCGCCATGGCAGCAGGAGATGAAGTGTCAAGAAGAGAAGGTGAGGCGATGTTGGACAGGACCGGCCACCGGATTTCCATGGGGAAGGGAAAGCTGGCGGCAGGAACTCAGGGTTTTCCAGGCAAATTCAAAAGGGAAGCCAACATTCTATGATGAGTTGCCCAAGCCAGGATTCGGTGCTCCACATGACATCGTTTTTGCCAGGTGATTTACTTAAAGGTTTCCCATTCATTGCTGGTTATCATTGATTGTAACCATCGCCTAGGCTATGACTGCTGGATATATGATATACGCTCTGGTACTCAAACATGGCAACAGGCAAACAGCGAATTTACCCTCTGGTAAACTAACATAGCTATTGAAAAATGCAATGTATAGTGGATTTTCCCATCAAACATGGTGATTTTCCATAGCTATGTTAAATTACCAGAGGGTAGACATGACTATAGGTTTTGCAGCCATGTTAAAAATTAGCCAAGGATCCCGAGTTTTGCTGAATCCATGTGTTTGATGGGTAGATCACCATTTTTTTCATTGGCGACGCACACGACCCATCACACGACCCATGGTTCGCAGGGTGGCTCCGAAGTATGGGATCAAGCCACTTGGCAGAAATGGAGCGGTGATGAAAACCACCAGGCATGATGTAGGTGTTTCTTTACTGCAGGGTCAAACAAGTTCGACTTTTGTTAACATCTAGCCAACAATCCTTTTTTTAAAATGTTTACTATATTATATAATATTATATACTGTCATGTTCCCATCGCCCTTGGAGTGCGGCTTGATGTTTTTTCAGGAAATAGATCTTTGTAGGTGAGCATCGAATTTCTGGCTACAATATGGGGAGTCCCCCAACAAAAAGCCGAACAGTTTTTCCAGCATGGTATACATGTATACATAGATGTTTGACATATTCCTCATAATTCCCACGGTTCCAAGTTCCAAGGTATTTTATATCTGGGTGTGTCTGAAAATAGTGTACCCCTAAACCCAATGGTTAATGATCATTATCCCTATTAAATGGCTATTTCATTGGGAATATACCCTATTTTCAGACAAACCCATCTATTTTGGGGCTACAATAAATTCCACCAACGTCTTGATGCCTCGCTGTGTTACCGTACATGGTTTTCACCAACACCCGAGCAGTGCTCATTTGGGAATCACCCTCTGGTTATGACCAACATAGCCATGGTATAGATGGCCCATTTATAGATGGTTTACCGGTTTACCTATTAAAAATGGTGATTTTCCATGGCTATGTTAAATAACCAGATGGTATACCCTCAAATAAACTGGGAATTATCATCATTCATGAACTTGGATTCTCGTTCTTAAAAGGTTACCACTGTTTCATGGCATATGTCGAGTGTGCACCTGTAACAAAATCTTCCCCTGTTCTTGTTGGTGATATATTGCCAATCAATGCCAATCAATCGTATTCCCATATATATATTATATATATATATATATTTCATATATTTTTTTTTTCCCACGGTCCATTGTTGCTTTACGCTGCGACCGGTGTCAGTGAAAGAAAGTGAATTCTGAGTGGGAGACATTCCTACCTAGCGTAATCTGCTCCGAGATGGTCGCTGTACTGGGTCTGATTCATGACCCGCCATCGCTCCAGATCTTCTGCGCTAGGTGGATTTTTCTCAACCACTGGGATGCCATCCAGCCCACAGCGTATTGCTGTGGCTAAGGCACCACAAAAGGCAGGTGGATACTCTTTTAAAAATCCAGTCTGCCATTTACCCTCCTTGTTGAGTCCAATCGCCTTCCCCTTTGGCAGCTCTGTGCGTGTCATCCACCTGCGCAGCTCCAGCGGCAAGTCTGGCAGGTTGATCACCATGAGGTCGGTTGGTTTTGGGGATGGCGCTCCAAATAGTCCCTGTGCCACTCGTCGACGGGTGACTCCAGGAGCCGCAAGAAGGGCCTGAACAATAGGTAGCTTCCATATTGAGGCTGCATTCTCCTCGGTGGGTTCTGCCGGATGCTCCACAATGCCTATGCCCCCTGTCTGCACCATGACACATGCAACAAGCAATGTGAACGTCAGCAGTTCATTGCCAACAGCGATCTGCAGCAACTCTTTCAGCGCTAAGCTGGGAAGACCCCATAGGTGCTCTTCAGTGCGGATGATGCGAGGCGCTTTTGTGCCCGTTGGTTGGCCAGAGACTTTCTTGCCTCTAGCTATCGACCAGGTCTCGCAGGGTGGACCCGCGAGAAATCCCGCGATAAAACCTTCTTGCGCCTTGCGCAGCCAGTACATTCTGGTCGCTTCCGCAGTGGCGTCTCCCCAGATCTCGTCGATGACAATGTCAACACTGACAACGTGAAGAACATAGCCGCTGGGGGGCTGCATGTGGTCGAGGTAAAACTGCAAGTCACCTCGTCGCCTGCGTCCAGCAAACAGATGTAAAAATACCCTGTGGCGTCCAAAGGGTCGCGGGATCGCCCAATCCGCTTGCCAGTCCGTCACAGCGATATCATTGCACTCTCTTTCAAGCGCGCATCTGTCAGGAACTTCAGAACTTGCCTGGAACTCCAGGCCCCATCGGTCAGGTGACAATAGCGCTCGGAGTTCATCCTTGACCTGCTGCAAAGTCACTTCCCATTTGTCCACATCCTCAACGGCAAGGGTGTCCTCAAAGTAGAGCAGTGTGCGCGTCCAGGTAGTCCAGGAGATAGGCCGCTCCTCCACGATGCGCTGGATCTCATCAAACGCTAAATGCATAGTGGAAGACTCCAAGAAGATTTCCATGATGGCAACGTGCAGCTCATTGTCAATACCAGGATCATCTCTGAGTCGCGGCTCTAATGGGAGTGGTCCTTCTTGTCGAAGAGGAGGAAGAAGGCGATCGTGTCGTTGCTTCAAGTCACGGTCTTGAAGCGACCCTGTGCCCGGCTCAGGTACGCATGCATAGTTCCGGCTCTGCAAAATCCGCCTGCATCTTGTCGAATAATATAGGTGCGCCGTGACCTTCTCCATGGTGTGGTATTCCTTGAGGCATGCGGGGCATCCCGTAGAATCCACCAAACGGCGTCTGCTGGCTTGATGTTTGTGCACCTTGAACATATGTGCGGCCTCACCTGCACGGGTGCGGCATCTTTTTCTGCAAAAAAGGCAGCCAAAAGTCGCCTGACTCTCCTGGACATCAGTCTGCTCGTTGGGCTCGTAGTCAAGGAATTGTCTGAACCCTTGGATCGCAATATGGTGAAAGTGGAGCAAGTGCCATTCATTACTCCTTTGGAGGATGGCATGTTCGCTCGCTCTTCTCACAAGCTTTCTCCAGTAGGATCGATGGTTCAGGATCAGCTCCTTCCATTGAGGCCAGTGGCACTTGGGTTCACCAAGACTGGAACAATGATGAAGTTGCTTCCATAGCCAGTGCATGTCTGATTCCACCAATTGCGTCCATTGTTTGTCTCTTTCCAGGAGGCCCCATTCCTGTCGCTGTCCGCTATGAAGGAGCGTTGCAACATACCTCAATCGTGCTCTTCGGACTAGCTCAATAGGGCTGGGCAGTTTCACAATGGAGAGCACTTCAAGATCATGCATGTGTCGATCATGCGAAACTGGCAGGAGCCTGCGGTAAAGCCTGATCGTCGCTGCATGAAAGTACTTCTCTGTCTTGTCATCAGTGACAACCCAGGTCTCCGCGCCATAGAGTAGCTTGCTTAAGATCAGGGCTTCAAACAGCTGAACTCTCTTTCTCAAAGGAATTGCCCAGTTCCTGAAGACTAACTTACTGTGGTGGCTCATAGCAGCATTAGCTATGGCAATTCTCCGTTTGATCTCTGCCTGCTGATCAGCAACATGATGAAGGATGCCGCCAAGGTGGCAGTATCTGGACGTGACAGGAACCTGGTAGGTGCCATATTCACAGACGATAGGTAGGCATCCGGTTGCCTGCGTCCCATAGATGTCCTTCTTGTATCGTCTGGATTCAGCTCCCCTCAGAGAAAAAAGGATCTCTGTTTTGTTCGGCTGAAGGTTGGGCGTCATGCAGTGCTCCAAACAAAGTTCCAGAAGGCGTCCTGTCACCAAGGTGGTGCGCTGAATGGTCTGTGCCGGGCTGCCTCCTTCAACACAAACACACAGGTCGTCCATCCACGTAGGACCAATGAACTGCGCACGTTCTCCATCATCTGGGCACTCTTCATCAAACAGCATCAAAGTAGGACGTCGCAGGAATTCGCTGATGATGCCCTGTTGTTGCATGAACACCTGCAATTTCTTCAGTACAACAGCCCAGACATAGCTGAAGATCACGTCGGCGAAAGGATCGCCCGGTCTGGAGCCATGCTTTGTCTGGACTACGTCCTGTTGGTGGCGCATCCAGAAGAAAGTCTGCGAGTGTACCGCTCGGACACTACGCTGTTGCTGAGGAGTCAATCCCGCTTGTTCCAGTGCACATGGATCGCCAAGGATGCGGCGTAGCTCACACATCGCATCTGCTGGCATTTGCAGTCGGCGCATCAAATGAGCAAGGGCTTGATCCGTAACTTGTCCATCCATGCAGAGTGGTCTAAAGATTCTGTAGAAGGCTTCCTTCAGATCAAGCATGATGTGTGCACATGAGTGGCCATGATGTCGGGCTTGACGGTGGAATGCTCGGGCTAGATGAACTCCATAGGAGACAGGCATCGCACGGCGCCCCCCCAGTTGTTGCGACTGGAGGAAGCTCTCAAATACTGTTGCTTGTGAGTCACGCATAGCCCGATGAAGGGATTTGCCGATGTGGCTGGAGATGAGGAGTGATCGATACGAACTGCATCGCGTCGTCGGCCCTTTTCCTTTGTAAGCCTGAATGAGAAGTCCTCCCTTGTACTTTAGCGCTTCATGGCCAAAAAGGATAAGCTTCCAGAGCGAAGCGTACGTAGCTCTTGCACAGCCCTTGGGAGCATAATGGCAAAGTTCACCAGGCACCTGATCCGGTCCCGTTGCTTTGCCAGTGGCGACTCTTCTGTATGCAAGCTCGAGGTCAGCCAGTGAGGGGAGAGTCTCCGCCATGGTCAAGAAAGGCTCCTTCGGATCGTTTTGCAGCTCTTGCAACCAGTCTGCGTGAAGTGCATCCTCTGTCTGGCGTCGTCCTCCTTCCATGTCAGCGAAGAAGCGGATCCAGACTTGGAGAGCCTCTTCAGGAGTTTTGCTCATAGTGCCATCCTCCTTTTCCAACATTGGAAGCGTTCTCTTCTTCTGTTTCTTAGGATTGGTGGGTCCAATGAATCCTCGAAGGAGATGAAGGATGCTGGATGCAGCTGTGTGTTCGTTCACCTGTTCCAGACTCTTCTCCATGAGCTTGATCTTGGCCATCTTCAGCTTGTGGCGTATGATTCTTCTTTGAGCTCGAAGCTTGGAAAGTAAGAGCAAAGTATCACATCGCAGCGTCGTGCCGTACTGGAAGTGCTCTGTCGCCAGTGGTGAGACTCGTTTTGTTTTCCATGCATTGAAGACTTGCCACAGAGCTTCACGGCCAAGTCGTTGTCGAAGTTGTTTGAGTCGTTTTTGTGAGTGAATCATCAGCCTTCTGCTTTCCCAGATGTCTTCATCAATATAACATTTTTTGGGCTTCCGAGATTCACGTTGCCGTCCACCCAAGATCTCAGCAATCTCGGAGCTGAGATGTTGTTCTTGGGTCTCAACGTCAGTGTTCCATGCGGGGACTGAGATCTTGTCCATTGCCCTCTTGACTTCATCTTTGGTGGTAGTCTCATGCCAGGCAATTCGTGGGCTGGACTTCAATGTAGGCATGATCATACTATTTTGCCACCAACTGAGTTCAAGTCCAACAGCTTGATGGTCGCATCGTGAATT
Source organism: Cladocopium goreaui (assembly GCA_947184155.2). NCBI lineage: Eukaryota > Dinophyceae > Suessiales > Symbiodiniaceae > Cladocopium > Cladocopium goreaui. Next base: position 26,989 of record CAMXCT020004490.1, read on the forward strand.
TGCAAGGTCGAGGTCACATAGAACTTCAGAGCGTGTGCAAAATTCCTTCCACTCCTGCGGCACCGCTATGTGGTCGATGCAGAAGGAGGCACTTCCATCTGGTCTTGTCCATGTGTCTCTGTCTCCAATATGAATATGCGAAGTCGATGGCAGGCACATGTTGAGCTTGGACAGGCAGTCCCTGAAAAGGATCGTGCTGGCGGATGTCCGAAGGCCCTTGCAAAACACTGTGGCGCCGTCAGCTGGTCCTGGTTCCGCGTTGGCATCGATCAACCAGAAGCAGTTGCCGATGGCTCCTGTCTCAGTCAAGATTTCGGTGGTTTCCTTCCACCAGTCTTCTCTCTCGTCTCTAGGCTTTCCGCTATGCGGAGCATGGGCCACAAAGAACCATCCATCAAAGAAGGGAGAGACAACGCGTAGAAGCAGGCGTCTGGGGTCTTTCCAGAGAATCTGACAATGATGCGCAGCAAGGTAACATGGTTTGCCTTGGTCATTGACAGCAATCGGCTGGTCCAGGTTGATCCAGATTTCAACGCCTTCTTGACCTTGTCTGTGACCTGACATATAGCGCAGGACATTGTTGGACGTGGTGTGCCCTTCTTCAGAACGACACTCTTGGAGTCCAATGACATTCAGGCCAAAATGTTTCATCTGTGCAAAAAGGTAGTGAAGTTTACCTCTTTGTCCCTCTGGATGTTTTGAGAGAGAGAGCACATTCGCGGTTGCAATGCTCAATGTGCACCTTGTTGCTGAGGCCTCTGTGGCATGTTGTGTTGAGGACCTGGTTGTTCTTGCCTGCGGTAATGTCGGACATGGCGTGATCAATTGTCCATCTTGCCAAGCAGGAAGTCCACAATGTTGTCCAAACACGAGCCAGAAGTGTGGCAGGAATTTGCTCCATTTCTGCATGTCAAGAGGCATCTGGCGATGATGAAAGCTCTTGATTGCCTCTTGCTTCGCTGCCCAATCAACAAACTCGTTGTAAGGATCACCCGCGTGGGATCTAACATGGTGGAGTCGTAGATGTCCTTCAGGAAGTCCGTGCTCGAGACATTGAAAGATGCCTCTCATGAGTTTGTAAGAGTCCTCAGCCATACCAACACCCATGAGGCCAAATGCCTGGTTGCCGCACGTCAATGAATCACAGCAAAAAATGGTCGGCATGGTGGTGTCCTGCGTCAGACGCCAGAGACCGGCCCAAAGCAGTGCGTCGCGTTCGGCAACTTCCGCACCAATGCGAGTGGCATGTGTGTAGCAGGTGCCTGTTGGGTTGTAATGCACCGGATGTGCACACCATCCAATGGGTTCCACAATGGAACTGCCGTCCGCGAGGAGCTTCTCCCCGAGCACAAGCATCGCCCAGGAGTCTGGGAATCCCATTTCGTCTGCCTGCAAAGGTGCCAACTTTCTCATGTTTGACTGTGATGATCCATCTGTGTAAATGAGCCATCTGTCATAGCTCCCATTGTCGCTACGAGGTTTGCACACCGCCTCCCTTACAAAATCTGGCAGGTCGAGATCATCAAAGTTCGTGTCGAGGAAATCACGTCCAGCATCCAGGAGTTCCAACACGTCCTTATACTTGAATTCTGTCTCGACTGAGCACTCCGCGTCCTGAACTTTGTTGGAATGCGGCGGGAACAGAGAGCAAGTTGGCTGGGAATCCCTGTGCCAAACTGGCCACTCGCTTCGGACTTTGTGTGGCTTGGGATAGTCTTGAAATTGTGGATCGTTGTTGCTGTAGATCACACACGTGTGGCCCAGGCCAACTTCTTCAGTATGTAAAATGACAGCTCTGGCGTAACCCAGCATGTCAAGTTTTGTCATGAGTCCAATGGTGTCGAGCGGTTGTTCTTGTGTGTGGAGAATACAGCCGTCACTATCAGTGAGGTCTTCATTGCACAAAATGTAGTGATGGCCATCGACTGGATACTGGATGCAAAGGAATCGCTCGTGCTTTCCAAATTGGATTGCCCGACACACGATGCCCCAATGCAATAGCTCTTGCTCAATGTCATTTTCAGTCGGTGGACAATTGACCTCAAGGAAAGTGGGCACTTGAAGTTCCGCATGACCTGAGATAAGTCGAACAGCACACTTTTGAGGTACAGGTACAATGTGCTTGTCCAAACTGAGCTGAAGGGGTTCCTCTGGCCCATGGTCGTGAGCCACCGCACCATGTGTTAGGCGCTCAGAGGCCCTTCTAGTGATTTGTGCTCTCGTTTGGATCAGGCCCAGACCTTCAGCGCCTGGTACTGCAGGTAGGACTGGCGGCATCCACCCAAGGGGCAGGTTTTGTCGATACACAAGAAGGTGAGGTCCCTTGCCGTGTCTGATCGGAAATTGTTGCGCTGGTTCGAAAGTCTGCGTTCCCGATCTGAGCGTGAACGCTGCTTGTTCAGTTGCATAGCCTGAGATGGCTAGAACTTGCACTAGCTGTCCAGGATTATGGAGGGTCACTGCAATGCGAAATGGCATCGCGTCATTGACAGCATTGTCTTGGACAGTGAGAAGGGACCCAAAGCTCTGATCCAGGAACAATTGTGTAAGTATGATGTGCGCCGTAATTCCAGATTCAAGTGAAAAAGGGGTTGGCTGCACAACATGGATCTCAACGGGTATACCTGGTAGAACTTGATCTCGCCAGATGGAAATCAAGCGGTCCCTCCATTCTGTGACGTCATCGTTGAGTGTGGCCCTTCTCGCATGAAGGCACCGTTGTATTCCGCCGCCAGGGCAAAGAAACCAGACAAGGAATGTGGCTTCAGGGGAGCCGCCTTGCCGTGCTGTTGCACCCGTTTCCCAAACCGCATGTAGAGCTAGGACATCTGCAGGTTGATCCCAAAAGTTCTGACGGTCAGGATTGAAAGGTGGCGCAAGCGGATTCAAAGCAGCGGAAGCATAATCTTGGCATTCTTGTCCTCCTCCTGTCAGGTCTAATGCTTTCTGGTTCGGTTGGTGCGTCTTCCGCTGCATCAGGTCTGTGTGGTCAAATACATTCTGTCGCTTTGCAGGATCATGAAGCTTGACCACAATGTTGAGCGCGGGATCAAGCTCTTCATAGTCCACGACTGACAGTGGGAAATCACGAAGTGACACACTGCAGACAAGGTTTCTGCAAGTTGTTACCAGTTCCGTCATCCGAAGTATGCCTGCCGCATGTTGCAATGTTGAAGTAGAGAAAGCTCTGTGTGTCCACGCATCAGGGCCTCTTCTTTCATCAAGAGTGCTAACCAGGCAGATCGTGAAGTGCAACCTTTCAGATTGTTCAATGATGATGTGCGCCTGCACACATTCAAAGCGGCTACATGCCGGTGTAGGTTGAACTACATGGATGAGAAACTCGCTTTGGGGGTCAAGGGATTCTCTCCAGGTTTCAGTGATCTCCTCCATCCAGGTCGAGGGGTCACCAGTGAGTCTGGCTGATCTGCCCTCGTCACAACGTACTTGCCGTCGGTGATGAATGTACCACACCGTGATGTACATGATTTGCCCTTCTTCTTCACATTCTATCAGATCATGCTGTTCTCGAAGACGGATAAGCCTCCACTCATGTCCATCTGCAAACCTGCCTCGTTGTCTGTGTGTGTTCAAAATTGTAGCGGGCTCAGGACGGAGATGTCGTTCATTGTCTGCCACAACAACCGGGATTGCCCATTCAGCTTGGTCAGAATGAGGTGCTGCACCAAGTTGTCGCAAGGAAAGTGCAGTGTCTCTATGTCTGCACCTGGCAGCAACCACATTTCGCTCTGGTTCTTCTTCGTAAGCAAGATCTCTAGCAATTGCGATGGCAATTTCCGTGTCAACTGTAGGATCTTGCGGAGGTGGAACCTGAATCTTGAAGTACATCCCATGCGCCATTGTGTGCGTCCTGATGTCATGAGCTGCCCAAAGTTCATTGTTCTTGAAGATGGTACATCTGTCATGTTGAAGACTGCAGTATTCAAAAAGGCCCGTGAGAAGTAGCAATTGGTCGCGGTGCAATGTCGGATTGACCTTGATGACTTTTCTGCTGGTAGCCGCCGGCACCAATAGTCCTCCTCGCAATGGATGAAAATGTATTTCTAGATCCAGCAATACCAGTTTCTCGTCAGATCCTGGGGCAAGATCATGAATCGACTGTAGGATGATCACCTCTTCCGCATCTGCCTGTACACCTGTGGGCGTCGCAGGGACATAGTGAAAACATCGAATGTCCCTCCTGCGGGCTCGGCAAGCTCTGATGGCCTCCTCAAGAATAGCCATGTACGTAGAGCTTGGCGCGAAGCAATGAGCATCAGGCGCAGACAAACGAAAAATGAGCAAGCCAATGTCACCACTATGCAGGCTGCTGCTTTCATAGTCTTGCATGTCCTGCGTGTTCGGTTCACCTTCCTCTGGCTCAGTCATGTCATATTCTTGGGCCTGATGCATAAATGAGGTTTCTTCAGTCTCTGTAAATTGACGTTTGCGAGGCCTCGGATCTGTAGAGCTAGAAGCACCTTCAGTCTGAAGCGCATCAAGGATGTTGATATTGAAGGCATGTCCATGTTCCACTTCATGTGTGGGCGCCACAGTGAACGGTATGTCATGCCATTCAAAGCTAGTCCTGCAATTGACAGCTGGCTGATTGCACCAGTACATCACTCTCGCAGCATCCGCCAGTGCAATGCCTCCAATTCTGCGCGGGAGAGAGCAGGCTACTGCGTACGAGTGTGGCTGATGAAGTCTGTGATAATGATGGATTGTGGAGAGCGTTGAGAAGCGATGGAGCCACTGACCTTGCGAAATAATAACGTCAGCGTGAACTGGTCTGTTCAAATAGCCCCTGTAGGAGTCAGGAAAAACTGCGTGAATCATGATGACTTCATTTGGTCGGATGTGATCTCTCCATGCCAAACCAATGTCAGTTTCCCATCTTCTCCAGTCTTCTTCAAATTCAAGAAATCGTGGAACTTCACAATAGCGAGCATCTTGATGGTGGAGGTACCACGTTCTTATGCTCATCGATCCATCATGATCGAGGTCGGTGAAAACTCGATGTCTTTCTGCAAGCTCAAAAAGGTCATGGACGAATTGCGGTGCTCCTATCGGATCAGGAATGACGTCTGGGTCGGCTTCCTGTCCATCATCAGTGTGAGCTTGACCTTGTGCTTCTTCAGGAAGAGGATGATGCCATTGATCGGCAATTCGAAGAAGCTGTGGTCGGTGAGTCTGCCGGATCAACACGGCCGATGTCGACTGCGGTTCCAAGGCAGACCGATTCTGTTTGGCTGGTTTGTAATGGTCCTTCTTTGGGTCATACTGCCAACTGTCCGAGCTGTAAAACCATCCCCATGGTTTGGAACAAGCCTGGCAGAGTTCATAGTGTTGTATTGTACTGGATGTCATCAACAGATCATCATCCATGCCGATGAGAACCTCAATCTCGTCGCAGAAGCGTAGAGACCGGCTGTCCAATTTTCGGTCTCTACTGCAAACTGTGTCCAAAACCTTGAGGCAGAAAGGATTGTGACAGCTCCCCAGAGCTGACAGCGTGCTGAGCTCAAAAGAGAGATCCAACGCACGCCAAGATGCTTCCCAAGGTGAGATGAAGTCTTGCTCAGACATGATTGTATGCATCCATCCAACTGTGTAGTCCACCAAATGTGGAGATGTGGCTGGCTGTCCACAGTGATACTCGAAAGTCATCCACTGTGAGCCCCACCAAAAGGCTGCATAGACGGTGAAGCCAAGGGTTTGGATCCTGCTGGCTCCGTCTCCATGTTTTCGTCTTTTCTTTGTCGTTTCTTCTGTTGTTCTTCCGCCGCTGCATGTTCCTGATCTGCTTGTTGTGCAAGTTCCCCAAGAGATGTCGTGAGATGAGTGAGCCCATCTTCGATCTTCTTGGAGCTTTCCATATTCATGAGCACATCGTCCTTCATTGCCGGGTCGTCCTCGGCCTCGATGGTGATGACTCCCCGATCCTGCAGCTCTCGGAAGATTGTTTGGGCTTTCTTGACATCGTCGCGGGCCTTGGCAATCTGTTCCAGGTTGTGCTTCTCCTGGCTCTGAAATCTCTGCGCATACTCTTGCCATCGTTGTACGGAAAGATGAAGAAATTGCCTCCAGGACGCCAAATTCTGTGCACGAGCGAAGCAGACCTGCTCCAGCCGCTGCTGAGCATCTCCCAGACTCTCGACCGCCTCGTGCATGCCCTGAATTTTCTGCATCCCCTCGTGGACCTTGGTGTCCTTCATCACCGCTGCAACTTCTGCAGGGAGTTCCGTCTCGTTTTTCTTGAGTATGCCCAGGACCTCTTTCAATTTCATTTCCGCAGCAGTCATGGGAACTTCTTGAACAGAACCTCCAGGAGCAGGAAATGGGGGCGCAAGGTGCATCCATGAATCCGCTGAGCTCGATGGTGGTGGCATCGGCGGTGGCGGAAGTGGAGCCATACCTTCCTGGCCCATCCCATGGTGCTGTGACTGGGAGCCTGTACCTTTGCCCTTGCCCCCACCTCCTTTGCCATCTCCGTACCGCTGCTTCTGCTTTTTTGGTTTCTGTTGTCTTCTCCTTGGACTCGCACTTGATGAATTGTGATAGTGCCAACCTTCCCATTGAGATCCATCTTGAGTATAGCTGCGGTAGGTGGAGTGTCTGGACGGCGTCAACATGCGTTGTGATGCCGATGTCTTGGGGTCCTGGAACGCCTGGTCTGCGCACTCTTCCCAATGTTGTCCACATGCCGGGCAGAACAAATCGTTGCCTTTGATAAGTCTCCGACAGTCTGCGCACTTCCATGAAGGTTTCTTCAATGAGGCCATTGCTGCTTTGATCCTGCAAAAGACCTGGATCGCGCGAGTGATGACGATGGAGCCTTGTCCAAATCCTGTGCAGGCCGTCGACGTCCAACAAGCACAATCCCTTCTTGTGGAGGTAGAACTGAAGCCTCGCACGAGCTCGGGCTCGTCGATCTGCGCGTCGCTGTGAAGGTGTAATCTTTACCGCCAGTGAACAAAATGAAGAGCAAGAAGCACCAAAAAGTAGATGGCATACACAAGGACCTACTCAATCACAATGTGGCAGCACAGCAGCCAGCAATGCAAAGAGCTTGAAAGGCCACCCGGTGGATCACGTGCCCGGGAACACAGCAAAGGTGAGTACGGCCTGGCCAGGGCCGCAGAGCACTGCAAGGTCGTACCACCAGTGTACTTCGACGCCAGGTGGTAGATGACCCGCGGGCAATGCGCACGGGAGCGCCCGCTAAGGTTTAAGAGGTCACACGTACCGAGGTGCCGCTGTGATCCAAACCTTATATTTCATATATATATATATACATTCAATATACATATATATATATATTTAATATGTATGTATATATATATATTCTAATATATATATACATTCTAATATATATATATTTAATATATATATATAATATAATATAATATATATATATAATATAATATAATATAATATAATATAATATAATATATATATGATATAATATATATATATGATATATTATATTCCCATGATATTCCCATGATCCCCGGGCCCCTAGCTCACCTTGTGCTCCACCCCTTGCGCACTCCGCACTCCGCGTCGCTGCAGGTTCTCTTGGAACGGCCTCTGCTCCTCCGCCATGGACAGTTTGCGCTTGGTCCTCTGGGCCCAGACCTTGGGCAAAAACGAGGATGTCATGCGACGCAGAAAACATGGGGTTTCGCTGGGAAAGGCAGAAACCCATGGGTTTTGGTATCATAAATGGTGAAACAACCATGGTTTCCACATTTTCTGGCAAGCACAAGTTGGGTGTATTGAAAAAAACAACATCTGTACTGAAATTGGGTTTTCATAAAATATCATGAACTGGCTTTGCCACAGCTCCGGCATTTTCATTAGTACAAGACCTTCCCTTGTCAACCGGTGATATGCTCGTCCTAAATCATACTTTTCGAAGAAGACTACCCTCAGGTGTCATCAAACATGGGGCAAGCTGGAAAATCCATTTCCATGATTTTCACAGCCAGAAACCTCCATAAAAAGGCCATGGGAATTTCCCAGCCACCTTTGACACCGGAGGGTAAATGTTTGTCACTCCAGTCCCTATTGTAGCTATATTAATGTCCAGGTTAGGGGATCGCCAATGTCTTGGAGTTCATATTGTGACAAAGAACAATGTCATATTCACTTCCATAGTCAATTTCATAGATCAGATACATCGGTTCTTTCCCTGGTTGGTTGTCTTGGATGTGAACTGATGAAAAATGGCTGTGTTCTGAAGTGATGGCTGACATGGTGTTCTGAAGTGATCCTGTTACCTCTTGGATGCGTCTATTTTCACCCTTGCCTGAGATAGCTGGGATGATGATCTATATTGACTCATGTTTGTCAGGGGGTGCTTTAACCACCAACCATTGGCCGAACGAACTTTTAGTGGTTAGTAGCATTGCTCAATATCACCTAATTGAAAAGTTTGGAACATGATTTTGAATTCAGCCTGGATAGTTTTCCGCTTTGGGGACGGCTCAACTTTTTGGCTGAGACTTGGAGGCTTTCCTTAACAGACCAACCAACATACATTTTGTGAGTCGTTCCTCAGCAGCAGGAATTCATGGCAGCTCTGGGTATGGAGCTGAATGGGAGAATGCCTTGGGATGGGATAAAACAGGTTGTAGAGGTTTTGCGAGAAACAATTGCCCTGGACCAACAACCTTCCTTAAGATGATGTAATGTCAACTCCTCCAATAGTCATAATCTAATACTTAAATGGTACTATCTGTGACTATCTGAGACTTGCTTATTTCAGTGTCGGATGTTACTTTCCTGCATCTTCTGGGCGTTGCCGAGGTTGGCGGCACCATGGGGAAGATCAGCAGCTGGCGAATCACCAGGCACTTCACCATGAACGAGTTTTCATACACATATGCTCTATGCATGGAATATTCTAGAATATTTCCCAACATTTGGGCCATAGAATGGTGGTAAATGTTGGTAAATATTCTATACATGGAGCATGTGGGGTAGGGATTTATAGATTTGATAGCTACTGGCACTCTGTCAGATGGAGAAAGTGGAGATTTCAACGAAACACCATCAGCTTGGAGTAAATAAAGGACCTTTGACTTAAACGAGACGCAAAAAAACCCGGTGGCCTTCGCCACATCCATGTGGTGCAGTGGATCCAGAGACTTCGTCAAAGATGTGGCAGTGGGAAAGCTCCATTTTCGGAAAGATCAAGAAATGGATCCAAGTGAAACTGCAGCATTTTTGCCAGAAATGGAGTACCTGAAATTACATCACTGGTTGCTGCTGACTGGAACATACTGGAACCATGAAATGGATTATGACTTTCCAGAAACAGTTGGGAATTTCATCATCCAAACTGACGAAGTCATATTTTTCAGAGGGGTAGCTATACCACCAACCAGTTAAGTAACTAAGTATGATAATCAATGGGATTTTGCACCATACTAACATATACTAACCATATATAGGGTAGCTATACC
>CAMXCT020004491.1:0-135943 GCA_947184155.2 Cladocopium goreaui
CGAGGGACGGACCGAGGGACAGAGAGGCAGAGAGGCAGAGAGGCAGGCAGGCAGGCAGGCAGGCAGGCAGCCAGACAGCCAGACAGCCAGACAGCCAGACAGCCAGACAGACAGATATTTTTGTGAGTACAAGGAGGCGAGCCATCGAATTGACATATTGATCTCGTTTGTAATTAATTATTGAAGGTTCTGGTCCCAGCATTCAATGCCGACTCTCTTCCAGCTGGCTCGTTACTGGTTTGTTTGTTGTTGAATGTTGTCTTGGGAGCAGCTTGCTCTTATGTCTTTGGTCATGGTTTGCTTGCTTTTGCTTTTGTGTTTAACCATCGTCGGTGGCGCGAACGACGATGATCAGCCCTAGCCGCCCAACCATCCGGTGGTTTTGCGCAACACCGTGCGTTCTTAGTTGACATCTCAGTTTTTGGATGCTTCCTGCGCGCTCTTGCTGGCCAGGCATTACAGTGCATGGTTGTGGCCATGGTCTTCAATACTTGGGTTCGTCTTTGGCAAGAACAACACCAGGTAAGCTGTGGTTTTGCTGCGGTTATATTATGGACTGTGTTCTGTTTGCGGCGCTTTTCAGGAATTGCGGGGGTTGGCGAAGATGTTGAAAGACTACAACAGAAAGGGCGGGGGAGGCCCCAAAAACAACAAAAAGGGCGGAGGAGGCCCCCAAAAAAACGGCAAAGGGCGCAAGGCCTAGAGCCGAAGTAAAGCATGATGAAGAGGCCAAAGCCTCTGATGCCTCGCGGCCCTGGTTGAGATAAAGATGGTGTCTCTACAAAACATCCATGGTTTCGACATTCTGAAGTCAAGTTTGAGTAGTAAGGACCATTGCAGGCGTTCTAGACTTCAAAGTGATATGAAACGCCCTGCCGCCGCGGAGGCGGCCCGGGGAAGAAAGGTGTTGAAGCGACAAGCTAGAGGTGCTTCAGGAGATGCTGCGTTGCTAGTTCTACATGATAGTACCTCGCCTCGTGAGAAGATTCCCTCTCTTGCTGATCTCCAGCGTCGCACGAAGAAGCTGATCGCGGAGCTCCACCCATCTGGTCCCCTAAACCCACCCCATGTCCCAGCCCCGTGTCCCAGCCCCGTGTCCCCAAGTCAAACCCTAAAGGTCGGTGCTCTAATGCGATCCACCATGCTGGTCCCCCGTAAACCCACCCCATGTCCCCAGCCCCGTGTCCCGAAGTCAAACCCTAAAGGTCTCATTCTCTGGCGCTCTAAGTGATCCACTTTTTTGGTGCTCCAAGTGATCCGGTGCTCTAAGTGATCCACTTTCGGGCGCTCTAAGTGATCCCTTAACCGAAAATTACTACTCCCAGGTTTCAGCACATGGCGTGTTCGCTTTCTTATGGATTAATTGTTTTCCTTTCTGTCCAACTTTCTTGCCCCCCTTCGCGCCCATCCTTTTGTGGATTGGCGTGTTCGCATTTTTGCTTTTCATTGATTGTGTTTGCCTTTTGACTGCTTGTTTGCCAGGCGGTTTTTGTCCATACCCAGGGGTGCAAAGATCTGTGGAGCGCGAAACAGATTTCCCCAGTGAGGACCAGGACGTGTTTTTTTTCCTGAGGCCTTCGTTCACTTAGAGCTTGTAGAGTTAGATCATTGCGAAGACAAAATGTGTTGCCTTCAATCTGTTCAAGCTAGTAGTTGGTCATCTATCTTGGCAAAATTAGCCTTCTTGACAAGGAGCCGTTAGGCTACGTTTTCTGTATCTACAATGTAGCCCTTTATGTTTCTTTATGTGCATTTGGGCCCAAAAGATGCACGCACCTTCTTGTATTTTTTGAAGCAGGTAAAAAAGATACAAAAAGAAACTTCTAGGTACATTTTAGAAACTTCAAGGTATACGTAGGTACACTTGCACAACCAACCCCGAGGTCCCCAAGTCTCCGTCTATTTATTTCTTTGTTTATAAACAAATGCTGGGGCAGCGCAGCTTTCTCCATTCACATGCAGACTTCAAGAGAAAGGCTCTCTGGATTCAAAAAATCGTATATAGACAGAAAAATAGGACCCAAACAAGCTGCAGTGAAAAATGTTTGTTGCTATGTGTCGCTATTTTCAGCTCGAATAGTTGCAGTGACAGTGGTGAGATGGAGAGCTTTAGGTGCCGTTGCCCAGAGAAGGGGAAAAAGAAAAGAATGGGGAGAATCGGAGAATTCTCAGGGAGGTACAGCTTGGAGGTGGGCCCTTCAGAGTGCGGGATTTCTGGGTCCCAAGCCCCACTTTCTACACATCTTGTTTTACGTTACTTTTTCATGTTTTTTCATTTTTTTTAAATGTAACTACTCCTACGTGTTTCTATTCCTTTTGAGCTTAGGAAAATCTTTCCAAGCCTCCAAAAACCAAGAATTCCTAAGTAGGACAATTTCCTGTTGTAAGTACTTTCAAGTAGGATATCTATAAGAACTTGCAAGTTGGCTAAGCACAAATGGCTTTAATAGAACTTCCCGTAGAAAGTTACTAGCGTAGCAAAGAATGTGTAAGAATTTCCTGCTGTAAGTTGCGAGCGTGGCATCGCGACATCTACATTGAAACGCAAAGAATCAGAACGTTTTTTTAGCCATCCCCTTCCCACCCAACCCCCCAAAACCCACCCCCAATCTATCCTAGCGAAAAACATGGTAAAACAAGCAGCAAGGGGAGTGAAAAACGGGCTATTGGCACAGCAAATTTCAAAGAACATCTTCTAAAAAAATGTAAATGCCAGGGCAGAATGGCACTAAAATGCAAGAAAATACGCGGCCGTCTACCAAGCGTGTGCCAACTACTGTGCATGGTGGTGACCCCCAGTCGTTATGTTTGATGGCTTACCACCATTAGTTATAGAGTATCATAGAATACTATAGTTGCATCTACTGGGGTGCTACCGTAAAAACCCTAGCTATTGGTCGAAGGAAGTTTAGAAGTCAAACTTCCGACAGTATGGACAGATGGAAAAGCAGAGGTGGGAAGAGTCAGAGAAGAAGAGAGAAGATCAGAGAAGAGAAAGAGTCAGAAGAAAGAAGATGCAGGTGCGCGAAAGGGTAGAAAAGTCGCCAAACACTGTGTTTTTCCAATGGTTGGTAGCTCCGAAGGGTCGAAAAGTAGGCTCGCTAAGGCGGCGGGTGCGGAGCCATCTGGCCAGATGAGAGATGAAAAATTGCACACCGTTGTGGCGCGAAGCACATGTGGAAGTGAAAAAGCTAAAAACACCACAGAGTCAGCACTTTTAGAAGTTGAGCTGTCGAACAAGTGCACGCCGCTGTGGCGCAAGCACATTTCGAAGTCAAAATGTACAAAGCACGGACCACTTTTCGAAGTTGCGATGTTCACAAAGTGCACGCCGTTGTGGCGCGAAGCACATGTCGAAGTCAAAATGTACAAAGCACACCACGTTCAAACCACTTTTGGAAGTTGAGATGTCGAAAAAGTGTGTGCCGTTGCATATTTCTAAGACAAAATGTACAAAACACGCCACGTTCAGAGCACTTTTCGAAGTTGCGATGTTCAAAAAGTGCACGCCGTTGTGGCGCGAAGCACATTTCGAAGTCAAAATGTACAAAGCACGCCAGCCTCGGAGCACTTTTGGAAGTTGAGATCTTCAAAAAGTGTACGCTGTTGTGGCGTGAAGGCAACACATGTTCGCGCCGCTTTTGGACGTTGAAGCGTAGTTTTGTGGCAGGCGCAAGGGATTCTCCACCCTGCCAAAAGTGAGCAAAATGTGAGGGTTTTGTAGCATTTCCAAAAACGATGGCAGGACTGCGACATTTGAAGAGGATCTGCAAAGGTGGATTTCGCGCGGCAGGCGCGGTACAAAAACTCCACTCCACTCCACTCCACTACGCTACAACTACAACTGTAACTACAACTACACTAAATTCCATTACACTACACCAATACATTACACTACGCTCCACTACACTACACTACACTACACTCAATTACGCTACACTACGCTACGCTACACTACACTACACTACACTACACTAACTACAACGACAACTACTACTACAACTACACCACATTACTCACTACACTACACTACATTACACTACACTACACTCCACTTCACTTCACTACACTACAGTACACTCAATTACAGCACGCTACACTTAAACCACAACTACAACTACAACTACAGTACATTACTTTACACTACACTAATTACACTACACTACACTACACTAGGCTAGACTAGACTAGACTAGACTACACTACACTACATTGCAGCACACGACGCTACACTACACTACACTACAACTACAACTACAACTACAACAACAACAACAACAACTACTACTACTACGACGACGACTACGACTACGACTACTACGACTACGACTACGACTACGACTACGTCTACGACTACGACGACCACGACCACGACCACGACCACGACCACGACGACGACGACGAAGACGACGACGACGACGACTACTACTATACTACTACTACTACCACTACCACTACCACTACCACTACCACTACCACTACCACTACCACTACTACTACTACTACTACTACTACTACTACTACTAGCACTACCGCTACAACTACAACTACATTGCATAACACTACACGACACTACACTACATTGCACTGCACTACACCACGCCACACCACACTACACTACACTACAATAACCACAACTACAGCTACAACTACAATTGCTACTTTACACTACACTACACTAGACTACACTACATTACCCTACATTACATTTCACTACACTCATGAAACCACCACAAATGCAACTGCAACTGCAACTGCACTAGACTAATTACACTACACCACAACTACAACTCCACTACACTACAACTACAACTACAGCTGCTACACCACACTACATCCAGCAGTTGTGGGTGAGGTGACCGACAAAGGTGACCACTGCAACCATTGTAACCACTCCAAAAACACAACTCCAGCCACCTTTCAGTCCATCAGTGGATTCGTTCTGCCATCCGTGATTCACCACAACCAAGCTCTCCTATAGGTTTCCTAAGTTGAAACTTCCGCCACCGCCTTGTGCGGTACTACAGGTACTACCACAAAACGAGTTCTGAACGGAGGGAGCGGTTCGAGCACCACCTGGTAGGGGGCATCACGTCACCGAGGAACATTGCGTCAGCCTCTTCGCGACCTGTCTGAAATGGTGATTTCTGATATAAATATGGTTTAACCAAGTTCTTAATGGGGGAACCCAGAGAAACCTAAAAACACCAAGCAATGATGGGAATTCACGTGGGTTCCCGGGAAAGGGTTGTAGTTGCCCTCCAGTCATCAAACATCATCCCATGTTGCTGGGAAAATCATCTGTAAATGGCGGATTTGTCATTGCCCTGGTTGATGACCAGAAATTGTTGATTACCAGAAGGTAAATATGCGCACATGCAGGTTTTTCATCTGGTAAACCCAATGATATATTTCATCCCCATATGCCTGGGATGATGGTGGAATGACCCTCAAAAAAATCGTGGGTTACCAGGGTTACCAGGATGGTTTGTGGCATTGGGTTGGCTCCCAGGAAAATCAGTGAATTATCACCAGGAAAATCATGGAGAATCCCAATTTTTGCCCGCCATTTCTGGGGAAGCGTTGAAACAAATTTGACCCACAGGAGAATCCTTTGGTAATCAAACATGGTGTGCTGGAAACTTCTCATTTAGATGAATTGCCCATATGTTTCCCTTGAAATGCCCATCTGGTTATATAGAGGATTTCCCAGCCATGTTTGATGACACCAAAGGTTTTTTCATATCGCATTATTCAACCTGCTATCAACCATGGGCCAGTATTGACCAGCTGGTTGGTGGTTTGGAATATTTTTTATTTTTCCATATATTGGGAATAATAACCCCAACTGACTAATATTTTTCAAGATGGTTAAAACCACCAACCAGCCATGGTTTTCCCATTCAAACCCATCAAATTTTTGCATCCGAGGACATCTACCGGACGAAGCGGTGGATTGTGCTGGTCATGGAAAGATTGAAGGGTGGAGAGCTTTTCGAGCAGATCGCGTCTCGTTTCGAGGTTTCGGAAAATGCTGCGATACCCCAAAAATTCATGTGTTTTACCTTTCGGTCATGGATAGTCATGGGATACTAATGCAACATTAATGGGATTGACTGGGATAGAATGAAATTTTAATCGATTTTACCATTTCCCAAACTAACATAGACCCTCAACATCTAGCAATTTTTGGTGGACAACAATCTTCCAGCCCTTGTGGCAGGGTCGATAGATGTCCTCTTTTCCACCCGTTGGTTGGTTATGCAAGAAAGGAATTACCCGATTGAACAACCAATAGGTAGATGATGGTAAATGGCATACCGGCCCCCTCTATTTTCATTCAAGACCCCAAGTACTGTAGGCACTGGGCAAAAGTTTTTTTTTGTGTGTTCCCCAGATTTGGGAAGATGTTTCACCATACTCCTCAATTTGCTGGTAGTTTTGACCTGGAACCTGTGGTGTTTGGGGCTTGGGGAGTCCCTTGAAATCGGTGAAGCCGTAACTTCCGCCGTGCCGTACCCAAGGCCAAGAAACGATTTCTGAAGGAGCTGGAAGCGAAACATGCGACTCGGATAAAATAGGTACTGTTCGACGATTCTATATCTGATTACCTGTCAGAGTTGTCAGAATTGTCAATCTGCTGTGAACTCGTTCCAATTTCCATGACTTGCCAGAACTTTGAGGCTTCCCAGTATAGTCGATCCTGTCAGTCTCCCCCAGGTCCTGTTTAGTGATTGTTTCATTAATTCTGCTTTGGTTCGATTAGCCGATGTTGCCCTTCGGGCACCTTTTTTGTTAGAAAACGTTTCCACACTTTGCCATCGTCAATCATGGCTGATTTACCAATATGGTCTGACAATGAAAGGATTGACAGTGAAGCAGTTCTCAACAGTGTATAGGCATGGATACGAGTTTACTCAGTCACTGGCCTCACTCTATTGGGACATTTATTTGCCATTGTTCATCGACGACTTCCTGATGCGCCAGACCTGGACTTACCTTGTGAGGTAAGAGAATGCAATGACAAGAATTGTAGGAAGTGTGCAGAAGAGGCTGGTGGGTATGACTTCCGATGGATGCATTTTGCTTGGATCAAGATGTATTTGGAACTCTGTCGTCCTGGTATGTGGTCCACAGAAGAAGATTATCGGTACGAACCCGTTCGGTTCCCAAGTTTTCAAAGCTCAGAGATGGGCAGTCTGCAACTTCTATGGTTTTGTCAGGAAGCATAAATGGATATTCTGAATCGTGACGGCAAATTTGAGGAAATGATGGCAATTTATAGGAAAAGGAGCGATCCTAATTGAAAACTCCACTTCAAAGAGTAGACAGATGGAGATCATCATAGGAATTTGTAGGAAAAGGAGAGATCGTAATGGAAAACTCCTCTTTCAAAGAGTAGACAGATGGAGATCGTCAAAAGAATTTTTAGGAAAGGGGAAGATTGGAATTGAAAACTCCTCTTTAAAAGAGTCGACAGATGGAGATCGTCATAGGAATTTGTATTTAAAGGAGAGATTGGAATTGAAAACTCCTCTTTGAAAGAGTGGACAGATGGAGATCGTCATAGGAATTTGTAGGAAAAGGAGCGATGGGAATTGAAAACTCCTCTATCAAAGAGTAGACAGATGGAGATCGTCATAGGAATTAATAGGAAAAGGGGAGATGGGAATTGAAAACTCCTCTCCAAAGAGTTGACAGGTGGAGATCGTCATAGGAATTTGTAGGAAAGGGGGAGATCGTAATTGAAAACTCCTCTTCCAAAGACTGAACAGATGGAGATCGTCATGGGAATCTATAGGAAAAGGAGAAATGGGAATTGAAAACTCCTCTTTCAAAGAGTTGACCGATAGAGATCGTCATAGGAATTTGTAGGAAAAGGAGAGATTGGAATTGAAAACTCCTCTTTCAAAGAGTGGACAGATGGCGATCGTCAAAGGAATTTGTACGAAAAGGGGAGATGGGAATTGAAAACTCCTCTCCAAAGAGTGGACAGATGAAGATCGTCAAAGGAATTTATGGGAAAAGGAGCGATCCTAATTGAGAACTCCTCTTTCAAAGAGTAGACAGATGGAGATCGTCAAAGGAATTTGTAGGAAAAGGAGAGATGGGAATTGAAAACTCCTCTCTCAAAGAGTAGACAGATGGGGAGCGTCATAGGAATTTATAGGAAAAGGCGAGATGGGAATTGAAAACTCCTCTTTCAAAGAGTCGACAGATGGAGATCGTCAAAGGAATTTGTATTTAAAGGAGAGATTGGAATTTAAAACTCCTCTTTCAAAGAGTAGACAGATGGAGATCGTCATAGGAATTTATAGGAAAAGGGGAGATGGGAATTGAAAAGTCCTCTTTCAAAGAGTAGACAGATGGAGACCGTCAAAGGATTTTATAGGAAAAGGGGAGATGGGAACTGAAAACTCCTCTATCAAAGAGTAGGCAGATGAAGATCGTCATAGGAATTTGTAGGAAAAGGAGAGATGGGAATTGAAAACTCCTCTCTCAAAGAGTAGACAGATGGAGATCGTCATAGGAATTTGTAGGAAAAGGAGAGATCGTAATGGAAAACTCCTCTTTCAAAGAGTAGACAGATGGAGATCGTCAAAAGAATTTTGAGGAAAAGGGGAGATTGGAATTGAAAACTCCTCTTTCAAAGAGTCGACAGATGGAGATCGTCAAAGGAATTTGTATTTAAAGGAGAGATTGGAATTTAAAACTCCCCTTTCAAAGAGTAGACAGATGGAGATCGTCATAGGAATTTATAGGAAAAGGGGAGATGGGAATTGAAACTCCTCTTTCAAAGAGTTGACCGATAGAGATCGTCATAGGAATTTGTAGGAAAAGGAGAGATTGGAATTGAAAACTCCTCTTTCAAAGAGTGGACAGATGGAGATCTTCAAGGGAATTTAAAGCAAAAGGGGACATGGGAACGGAAAACTCCTCTGTCAAAGAGTGATGGATATCGTCATAGGAATTTATAGGAAAAGGAGCGATGGGAATTGAAAACTCCTCTATCAAAGAGTGAACAGATGGAGATCGTCATAGGAATTTGTAGGAAAAGGAGAGATTGGAATTGAAAACTCCTCTTTCAAAGAGTGGACAGATGGCGATCGTCAAAGGAATTTGTACGAAAAGGGGAGATGGGAATTGAAAACTCCTCTCCAAAGAGTGGACAGATGAAGATCGTCAAAGGAATTTATGGGAAAAGGAGCGATCCTAATTGAGAACTCCTCTTTCAAAGAGTAGACAGATGGAGATCGTCATAGGAATTTATAGGTAAAGGGGAGATGGGAATTGAAAACTCCTCTTGCAAAGGAAGGATCGGATTCAAATTCACAAGAAAAGGGATTTGAGATTCACATTCCTCTTTTCACAATTTGAGACGGACTATTCGAGTCATCCGAGTCAGTCCAACACTCACGGAAATGTTTGTGATTAAAAAGATTGGAACAGTTGGACAACTAACAAATTGCACAACTGACATTACTGTTTTGGCTCATTACAGGAAGCAGTGCTGCGTTGCCCATCGGGCACTTTCCAACGCAGTAGAGAGAAACATATATTGGATAACCGAATATAATTTTAACATTCATAATATGCCTCTTAATGATCTAGGACTGATGTGGTTCGTAGATCAGGAATTCACAATCTTTTTGTCTAGTAATTCTCCGCAACTACTGCGTCCGCGACCTTGCCATTGCATCCCCCTGGTGGTGACCCTTCGAGCACTTCCTTCGCACCCTTTATTGGGACACTACACAATGAAATCAGAAAGTGAAGATGAGCAACCACGGATTGATATTTCCCTCGTGCAGCCCTCAATGCCATCGAATTTCGGCATTGCGATGGTTGGTGCCGGCACAGAAGCTTCTCCAAGCAGTCCGGCGCAAGATAAACAATTGGTTGAAATCACATCCTCACCGGAGAGCGTGCGTCAAGGTGGTTGTGAGCTGTCCAGCACTTATGCAAGAATAAATTGTGAGCGCTCCCGTTCGCGTGGGCACTTACGGGAACTGTGCCGCGCGGGTCTGCGCTTGGGAGATGAGCACAGAGAATCAGATGCCTTAGTTCCCACAGAAGAACTATATGCACATGAAGATGGTGCACTGCTGAGTACTTTCGATTCATTCGCTTCAAGTTTGCGTTCCGTTACGGCTGCCTTAGAAGATCAAAGAAAATTGACAGATCTTCGGGAGTCACAGCTCGCCGAAGCGCGAGATCAAGCAACTACACAGTCAGCACAGCTATTGGAAAGGCAGCCTCTTCTGCCTTTCGGAGTCTCTCCTCCAATTCTCTGTCATTCTCCTCTGCACGCAACAGATCGATTCTTCTGGCAGTCTCTTCTGCCTTTCGGATTCTCTCTTCCAATTCTCTGTTCTCCTCTTCTGCCTGGCTGCCAGAAGAATCGATCTGTTGCGTGCAGAGGAGAATGACAGAGAATTGGAGGAGAGATTCCGAAAGGCAGAAGAGGCTGCCAGAGCAGCAGTCAATGAACTATGGTAAACACGTTTTGAGCTGGCTAAAGATGAATTAAAAGAAGAAATGCGGAAGATTGTGTATTCCACAGCAAGTGCTGCGGATCAAAGGATATCGGCCGAGGATTCAACAGAAACTTCTCAATTGTCGCTGCACGAGGGATGTCAGTTAAATGCTATATGGAAATGTTTGGTTGTTTTGCATCACATTATGTTCAAAATTAAAGGCGTAAGTTTGCACTTCAGAGAAGAGCTTGCTCCCTGGAGAAGAGCTCACAATGTCACCGAGAGTGGTATCAAGCTGAGTGTACAAGGTAGTACACAGACAATGGAAAAGTTTGACAAGGAGACACGGCATGTCATTGCCAATCAGAAACACGAGTGTGTTTATTCAGATTCAGAGTGGCAAAATCTTCTGAGGATCTATAAAAAGTTGTGGCCTTTCAAAGGCCCCATGCCGGAAGCACTGGATTGGTGGAGTTTATCCACCCAAGAACTCGTACAAGCAGTGCCTTGGACTAATCTTTTTTTAAAATTTAACCATGTAGTTATCAAAATGCATGAAAAAAGGGATGGGATCAGATCTAAACATTGTGAAGGCGCTAGGCGACGATCATAGTTCAGCACCTGTCATTGTGTATGACAGGTGCTGAACTATGATCGTCGCCTAGCGCCTTCACATCCGGAGCCACTGGAGCCAAACCTCCGCAAACCACATCTCCTGAGATCCAGCCTATACTATGCCGTCATTCATTCCGAAGATCACTTCAAAATGCCTTGGGCAATAAACGTACTATGGCTCAAAATTGACGAGGAAATGAAAGCATACAACTTTCCACTATCTGATGGTGCTTGTGGTGTCATTCATGTCTTGCGTCTCAAATCCAGGACAGCTACAATGTTAAAGGTCGGGGCCAGCCAGTACCCCTCAATTTTGGCCAGGACC
Source organism: Cladocopium goreaui (assembly GCA_947184155.2). Classification (NCBI taxonomy): domain Eukaryota; class Dinophyceae; order Suessiales; family Symbiodiniaceae; genus Cladocopium; species Cladocopium goreaui. Next base: position 11,419 of record CAMXCT020004491.1, read on the forward strand.
AGCAGATTGAAAAAATACGAAAGTACGTTTAAGCCAATGGTTCTGGAAAAGGTCGAAGCCATTCATCTCTATCAGAACACAAGAAGAGCATACCAGATAGAGGAAGAACTCCATCAGAACCTGCGGGTAAAATATGGAAATGTGAATCCACATAGTGTGAAAAGCAGAGAACTGTATAAGGTCGGACACTTGGAAGCAATCCTGGAACTCTTGCATGAAATTGAGCAGAAACCGTCTTTCAATGAAACAATTCCCCAAAAAAGAACAAAAGGAAATGAACATGTTCTCAGGAGGTCATCAGGCAAGTAATTGTGATATGCAGAGTGGACCGAATAGATCCTCACTGTAGGATCTCAGTAAGCACTCTGCCGTCCCGCGCTTTCCGGGAGTGCTTAATATTGAACTTTCAGGAGCTGCCAAGCGACCCAGTAGTCTAGCTTTGCATTAATTCACGAAGCGACGCGGGACACTGAGAAATGGACCAATAAAAACAATGTGAATCTGTGGCAGATAACTGTGGCATTCTGTGGCTATGGCATTATGGCCATGGCAGTGGTGTTTGTCATAACAGGGTCGGGATGGTCATCTTTCACGGAAAGCCAACTGTCCGATGTTGTGCGAGCTTCTTTTACGACCAAAACAAGTCTTAACAGGATCACCACTTTGCTGATGTTTGAACTGTCATTCTGTCATTCACTCAAGGTCATGAAGAGTCACATTGCAATTGAAAACAGTCACATTGCAGGTCATAGGTCACAGTCATAGAATGTTTGCTTCAAGAAGACAGTCTCACAGCATTGCTGAAATCCGCTCAACTGGAGAAGCTGGACCTCTTTGACTGTCTGCAGCTCTCAGTGGGTGCAATGAGGTTTGCTGAGAAGGTCTTTTTGTTCATTTTACCAATTCGACATCCACCATGAATGGGGAAACAGCCTGGAAACGCCCCAGGTGATGCGCCAGATCATCTCGGGTCTATCCTTTCTGCACGGAAAGCACATCGCCCATCGCGACCTGAAACCGGAGCGACGGATGATTTTCGTTGGGGATTCTTTTGGGAAAATTTTGGTGAAATTTCGGGACTTTCCGATGATGTTGTTTTTTGGGCAGGAATTCTCGAAATCTTGGCTGATTTTGGGGCAAATGTTTGAGGATGTTTTGGTGATGACTTGATGATGTTTGAGGATTTTTTGGTGATGTTTGGCGAATTTTGATGATTTTGTGGGATTTCAAGGATGCTTTGGAGTATTGAAGATTTTTTACGATCAAGTTGCGGGTTTTTTCGCAGGCCAAGACTCAGGGAGTTGACCGTCGACCTTGATTTCACTGGAAAAATCACCATGTTATAGCTGGGAAAATCCACTATAAATTGCCTTCTGGTTATTATAATAGGTAATTATCTGGTAATTTAACCATATTTAACCATTACCCTCTGGTAAATCAACTATTTCGACTGGGCCATTTTCCAGTTCGCAAACTATTGACATAACCAGAGGGTATCACAAATATCATAAATGCTTACATCATAGAAAGTGCCACAGGTTCCAGAGCCACCACTCAGGATGTTATTTCCCAACTTTATGACTTGATGCCATTTGATGCCCATCTTTGGCAACAAGCCATGGGCAAATCACGGCCTAAAGCCTAAAACCATCATGTTTTCTGGCTAGAGCCATGATGAGCCCATGATTTTCTGTGGATTTTCCCATGGGAAAACCTTGGGATTTCCTTCAGGAGAACATCTTGATCTCCACCAGTAGACCAGCTGAGCCTCCCAACCAGGAGATGGGGGGACGCATCCAAAATGGGGATTTCAATGATGACATATGGCAGTGTGTCAAAACCTTGTACCCCTGGTGAACATCAAAATAGCTGGTAAATGGATGTTCATCCCCCTAAAAATGTATCTATAGGTATTGACCCATACCCATATTCAGAAAATGAGGATTTACCCTCCAGTAAATTAACATAGACCCTGGTAGTTGTTGGGGTTGGAAGACTAGTGAAACCACTATAAATTGGTCATTTTCAGGGTCTATATTAATTTACCAGGGGGTAACTATATAACATGATTTAATCATCAGACGGGGATTTGACTGTGAACAATAGGGATTTCACCATTAATTTAATCATCAAACGTTTTTTAAGCATCAAACACGGTGGATTTCACCAAATGAATCATGCAAATTTGGGATTGATACCTGAAACTGGGGTATACCCCCACTCTTCTGGCAATGTTTCAATATGTTTCAATGACACATGAGGATTCCTCATGTGGATTTGGGGGCCTGGAAAGAGGCTGTGGCATTCAGTGACTGTAAGAAATCGTCTCAGCGCAGAGCCTAGGTGCCCAAGATCTGATTTTTTGTGTTGGTCCATAACTAGGGGGATGGGAGTATATACCCTCCAGTAATCAAACATCAATTTGATGGGCTTAAAAATGCTTAAAATATCTCATGTTCATTCATTTCCCCCATGATTCAATGGCTCAATGGCCACAACTGGGGGTACATACCCCACTTGTTGTCGACTGGGTTAATCATCATTCTCTCCCATAAACATTCTGGGGGTATACCATGGGTATACCATGGTATACTCCATTTTCAGACGCAAGTGTTTTTCATTTTTTCAGACCCAACATCCCATGATTCCAGGCTTTTACTAGAAAGATCCTTCGACCAATCCATTTCAGCCCTGGAATCCATGACTTGGGTTTGACATGGTTTGACAGTTCGGTACTCCCAAATTCGATGGGTTTCATATGGTTTTGTCATTGTTTTCCCCATTCACATTGCAAATTTCTGGGGTTCATCCCCCATTTCTTTCGGTGGTTGGAGCCTGGTCGCCGGTCCAGGACTGCGTTTTGCTCGACATCAAAATTGCGGACTATGGTCTGTCCAAATACCGAGAGGAGGAGCGATGGGTCCAGGAATATGGGATATATTATGATATATTACCCTCTGGTAAACATTTACATAACTATCAAACATCACAATTTTCAATGGGTAAATCAACTATAAATCACGATTTTCAATGGGTAAATCCACTATAAATCACCATTTTCAATGGGCAAATCAACTATTTCGACTGGGCCATTTTCCAGTTCGCAAACTGTTGACATAACCAGAGGGTAACCCCCCAAAACGGTGCCAAAAAGTTGGACGGAAACATATGGGGAACATCTCATGGAACTAGCATCCTGGTTTCATGGCAACCAACCAAGGGACGCTGGGTGGATGGATGGGTGGGTGGATGGATTGATTGCTTTAGGTGATTAAGTGTATACATCTGCAGACCAGATAAGATAAGGTTAGATAGGCTATATATAGATAGATAAGACAAGATAAGGTTGGATAAGATTGGTTATAATATATATATATACACATACATATATATATATATATATAATATTTAGATTGAGCTATAGATCTAGATCCAGATGTATTGTGTTTATTATATTCCTATTATTTTACATATGTTCAAAACTATCCTACAATCCAACAAAAACACGATAGCTATCAATAGCTCCATCTCTCGATCTTCAAAAAAAACCTGCATTTCCTCAAGACTTAGGAGTTGAAGAGTTTAGTGGGAACTCCGCAATATTGGGCGCCCGAGATGCTCATGGGCCGTGGCAAGCCACTCAGATGCATTGCTGACAGTGGATTTTCATAGTCATGGGGGTACCAAATGGATATAGCTGGATGGTTTACAATGGAGAATCCCATTCAAATTTCTTGACATATAGGGATATCCCCCCTATTTTAGGAAAGCGGCAGCTTGCAGTGGAAATGGAGATGAAGCCCATACAAATGATGGTCACATGGCACTTTACTGAGGTAAATGACGGTTTAAACTTTTCTGAAAACGGGATACTTCAATGGGTTGTTTGAACATTTGGGGGAACAACAACAGACATTGATGGTCTATCTATGTTTATCATGCTTTGTCCCGAGTACTTGATGATCTTGATGACTATTTGGGGGCCCATCTCCCATTTTCAGACATACCCAAATGTATCAAACAGTTGGGAAACAGTTGGGGTTGAAACCAAAAGTTGAACCCCAACATCACCAGATGCAATACTCTATGAGTTTTAGAAAAACATGATAACCAGTTTTGATGGTTTCAAGAGTCATTACGGTATCCTGACATTGAATTAATACTTGGGGTGTCATTTTTGGACACTTCCAGATCAGATTGCAAATGATGGTGAAACCTGATGATTTTCTTGTTCATTTTTAATTGATATGATTACATGTATATATATATATAATTATATATATATATACATGCACAAGCAGAAACATACCAGAAGGATTTGGCGAAGGAAAACAAACAAATTTGGTGTGTCGATTGGAGCCCATTTTCGTTGTCCAAAGATGCCAGTTTGAGGTATACTCCATTTTGGGACAGACCTAAATCCATTCTTCGGTGATCAAAACTCCTATGTTTGGTAGTAAAATCAACTTTGCAATCATATATATATATATGTATATACACGCATATAATTATATATATATATATATGTGGGATGGTAGATTCCTATTGTACCCATCCCCAACAAATCACTAATCTCAAGGAATTCATGGTGAAATCCCGCGAATTTTCTCAGGGACGCGTACGATGAGCGCGTAGACCTATGGAGTCTGGGCGTGCTGTCGCTAGCTGCAAAGGGCGCAACAAGGGGGTTGGATCCACCACAAAACAAGCACAAGAAAACCAATGAGTTCGCAATTTTCTTTATACATGGGTTTGCACTCAAATTGGTATACTTGTTGCAATTGATACTAGTAACCACATGTATCCACTGCAAAACCATTCTAGATCATTTTTCAATGTTATTTATATAATGGTTTTATAGGTGCTTGTGTATGGTTTTCCTGTTTGAGTTGCTGGCAAGGTCGATCGATGCCATTAACCATCACAGTAATTGGGAATCATATATTGCTTTCAATGTACATCGTCCCAGTTATGATTTTTCGCCCCAATTGAGTATGGGTTTGGTGTCAGAGAGCCTGGAAGGGTTGACATAGCTGGTGCCCCCCAGTTATGTTTCCTGTTTTATAACCCCCCATTAAATATAGAATACTAATGAATACTATAGATATATGATATATGATATCATAAACCCTACTGTAGTTATTGGAGCTATTTCAACCTATTTCAAGCAACAAAGGCTATCATTTTGCCTCACCATAGACATTGCTTGCGCCGGTTCACCGACGCCAAAGGCTCTATGTCATGCTGTATGGTCGATATCCCTTTAAAGGCCGGGTTGGAGGTCAATGGAGGAAAGGTGGCTGCGATCTACCCATAGAAGTACTGGTTGGTGGTGACTGGAACCTTTATCAATAAATGCCCTATATGAATGGGTTAATATGGGTTATTTATTATTATCCCCACATATAAATGGCTTATAATCACTGGTTGGTGGTGACTGGAACCATGGATTTTTATGATGTTCCATTCAGTTGGGAATGGAAAATCATCCCAACTGACGAGTTGTCCATCATTTTTCAGAGGGGTGCAAACCACCAACCAGAATTATTAACCTACCCATAGAACTAGGAATTGGTATGAATAATTGGATATTACCTTTGGATATTAAGATTTTTTCTGAATTGGGACAACCAATCTACCCAATCTACCCTGGATATGAATATATATATATATATATATATGAATTCTGGGATTTTCTTCATGAACTAGGAATTTTGTCCCTAACCAACCAGGATTTGTTGCTGGTTTTTTCGCAGCTCAGATGTTTCGCTGGTGCCGGAGATGCGATGCTGCACTCATAAGTTTCTATAGCTGGGGGATCCCCAATAGTTGGATGGTTTATTTTATGATTTTTTTTATGGAACATATGGGGATGGGTCAAAACCCTGGTACCTAGTGAAACCCAAAATAGCTGGGATTTATGGATGTTCATCCCACTAAAAATGGTATTTTCATAGGTATTGATCCATACCCATTTTATGACTTTTTTTATGGAACATATACCCTCTGGTTATGTCAAAATAGCTATTGAAAATGGTGATTTATAGTGGTTTTTCCCATGAAATATGGTGATTTTCCAGTTCTCTATGTTAAATTACCAGAGGGTATGACTTCTCTATAAAAAAAAATGGATGATAACTTGGGGCTTGGGATAGCCCATGACTTAGGAAACTTAGGAAACCTCCATATGGGACATCGCGGGGCAGTCGCGCCAGGGGAGCGTGCCAATGAGCAGCGACTTGGCTTCGGTGGAAATGATCAGAGTTGCACCTGACCTGACCTGAGGGAACATATTAATTTAATTGGGTTTTAATATGTTTTAATACAGGTTTCATAGGATACAATGGGAATTCATTGGATACCATTGGGATTTACAACCAGCAGTGTATATATATATATGTATATATAAGTTTCAGTTTGAAACTTTAGAAGTTATCTGGGTATTAAAAGATCTCAAATAAGTGACAGCCATTATTAAGCCATCATTAACCATTATTAAGCCATCATTAAGCATTCTTAACTCATAATTAACCATTATCAAACACTATGACCATATATGGCAGTGTGTCAAAACCAATAGTACCCCTTTTTTGTTCACATCAAAATGGCTGGGATTTATGGATGTGAATAACCCCCTAAAAATGGTATTATATAATAGGTATTGATCCATACCCATATTAAAAGATGTCAAATAAATCTGGGTAAATTTCATCACGACCTCACTGTTCTCCCTCACTGGGAATCATGGTTTGTGTTAGGGAAATCATCCCCTTTTATGGCCGAACTATTCAGGTTAGTGAATTATTACAATTTGCCCAGATAAGTGACAGTCAGTGCAGCCTGGTGTTTTTTTGCGATTTGCCAAACAATCCGTTGTTGAACTTCCTACGTGGCTCAACAATGTTTTTCCCGCCGAGGATCAAGGCGGGCGTCTTTGATCTCAGCCACCCGAAGAATGAACCTTCGGACGAAGCCAAGGATCTCATCAGGCACTGGGCCGTAGAAAATCTGTGGTTCAAAAATCTAGCATGAAACATCAACCTACCATTGGTTGGGAATATACTATTAATATATGGTTAATATATGGTTAATATATGGTTAATGTATGGTTAATATATGGTTAATATATGGTTAATATATGGTTAATATATGGTTAATATGTGGTTAATATATGGTTAATATATACTCATATACCATCATACCACATATACCAGGACATCATTTTCTGACACCAGAGGTTTTTTTCCATGTCTATGTTTGTCCCCAGCATTCATATATGTACATGATGGTATATTAGTATATATATATGTATATATTATACATACAGTGTGCATACGTGTATAGTATAGTGTGTATTTTTGTATGTGGATACCCTCTGGCAATCTAACCTTGCCATAGAAAAGAGTTGTTTCAAATTTGATGCATTTACAGGTGACGTCAAAAATGTCCATGTTTGATTCCCAAAGAATCGTCCCATTTCTATCTGAAATAGGTGGTCGTCCCAAGAGTCGTGTACCAAGCAACATATTCAAGCCGGGCACCTGAAATGAAAATAATAGACCTCCTTAAAAAGAGGATTGATTGCCCCCTTTTCTGGGATTTGTTTCGACATGTCGAAAGGGTCGCTGGTTTCAATAGGTTTACAGATCATTTTCCATGCCTTCAAAATTTGATGACATATTCCTAAATTCAACTCATCATTTAATGATTTCATACATATTTATCATATTCCATACATATTCCCAATTTTTCTCTAAGCACATCTTGTTTTTTTTAAACATGTTTCAACCATCAGCGCCGCTCAGCTCCAGGAAGTTGCTGAAAGTGAACGCCAACGAAAGGCTCTCGCTGAAAGAGTGTTTGGAGCATCTCTGGCTGTCAGAGGCGACCGCGCTTCGAGTTTTTTGTTGGTTGAGGTTTTCGCTCATCTGGAAATTCAAGTGTTGAAACTTGAGACATGCAAAACGGATTGCAGCCACACCTAGATGTTGCAAAAGCTTTTCCTGGCTCAGATGGGTAAGGTTATATGCATTATAAATATTTTAATACTTATACTATACCATATCCCACAGCAATTGAACTTTAAGGAGTCAACAAACCGAGTCATGGCATCTCCACTATGTGGAGCAGTGTCTGAGTCGAGCCGGCTAGAGTGTTGGTATGCTAGGTAGAAGTTTGTGCCAATATGTGCCAATATGTGCCAATATGTGCCAATATGAACCTTTTTGTTCATATAAAATGTTCAGCACTTGTGAGTGATAGGGTTGCTAGGCACTAGCATTCTTAAGACAACAGATTTAGTACATTAAAAATAAAACGATTAAGTCTTTATGTTAAAACTATGATCATGCTACACAGAATCATCATGCGTGTAAGAGCTTGGGTCAATGGTGAAAATGTTGTCATTAAATTGTCCAAGATTTCATGGAAGGCCATCTCTTTGCAAGGTGCCCCCTGCCACGTATACACATTCGTCATCATCAATCTATCCGTTCAGTACCAAACCACAATGATTTATATCATGATACTCAATGCACCATGTGCGGTTACCAAATATACCTTTTCGGGGTCAAAAGCCATATGTAGATATAATGTACATTTACATAATATATACATATATATACATATCATACATATATAGATGGGTCATTCAAAAGAAACCGTGTCTCTCACATCCCTTGAAACTCTACACCTTTGGAGACCTTTTCCCCCAGGCCGGGTTGTCCGCCGCCCGTGTGGCGGCCCCCCCCGCCACCGTCAGCGGGTCCACGGTCACCGTCAGCGGGTCCGGCAGCAGCGACGCGGCCGCGGCGGCGACGCAGGCGCTGGTAGTGGCAGAGGGGCGGCGGCAGCTGCCGTTGGACCTGAAGCAGCTCTTAAAGTTACAGCGCCTTGGACCTTGCCATTGTATCTGGGTAAATTATAGTTAGTAAGGGGAATCATCCCAAAATGGCCTTAATTCAGGGTAGTGAAATATTATAATTTACCCAGATTGTATGGCCATTGTGGGATATCATGTCATGTTTACCATCCCCCAGGAAAATCACCATTTTTATAGGTGGCATAAACTTACCATTCCCAGTCACGGGTGGTAAAAATGACATTGTTTTACCTACATTATACATATTATACCGTTATCATGAGAAAGTTCTTACCCATAGGATCCATGTATGCTATATATGGTACTAGTAACATGGATCCCATCAATATACCCCCAATGTTAGAATATATACCAGCACCATGGATCCTATGGGTACCACTATTCTCCCATTATTCTCCCACTATACCATTGATGAATCATCTATCGAGGTTTTCGGGGGATCCATCTCCCACAGACATCGAAAAAATGGAGCGATTTCTAGGGATTGTTTGGCAACAAACAACGGAGATTCAGACACAGATATAGTTATATAAATCCCAAATAACTATATGGGTTATATATAGCTATTTATAACACTGGGGATTGTTTGGCAACACAGTATGATCAATTTGGCTCTGGGGTGATGATATGATCGATAGTTAGGATAGGATAGGTAGAGAATGATAGAGATACCGTAATGTCAACCCCGGATGAGACTAAACCATGGTTTATGAAAATTAATTAAATTAGGGGGGTATTCCCTTATTATTAGTCATTATCTGATCCTTTTTTTAATGGTATTTTCCCAATTCAACAACCGTAAACGGGCTTTATTCATCCAGGCCATAGCGACATTCGCCGAGGATGTCCCTGGGTCGCTCTCTGCAGCTGGCCTGTTTAGCGTGTCGTCAGAGCCACCCCCGGCTGTCTGCCATGATTCGGCAAACCATCACGCAGGCGGAGCGGCGACCGCACCGCGGTATTTTCTATGAACATTGGGCAGATGTTGAGTGAGATGTTTCTAGATATTTTACCATGATGTTTTACCCTCTGGTAAACTAACGTAACTATGGAAAATCACCATTTTTGATGGGTAAATCCACTATAAATGGCCATTTTCAATAGCTATGTTAGTTTACCATGATGTTTTACCAATTTTTACCATGAACATTGGGATGTCACCATGGATTTTAATGGTTTCACGAATCATGGATTTGGTTGAACGAAAATGGGTCAATTTATATCGAACCTGTCGCCGTTTTGATGGGGGAACATGTTGATCAACCAGGGAATCGAATCAGGTTTAGTGGTAGATGGTCAATGTTTGATCATTTGTTCGTCGATTGACATATTATAAGTTATGTTTGGGAATCCAGAAACTACAACTGGTGGCAATGCCCTGAAATTTTATAGTTCTATCAGACTAGACATAAGACGTATAGGAATAATATATTATATGTTGGGATTTTCAACCAATGAGCTACCCTTTGGAATTCAAAACTGGCAATGGAAAAGTCAAGCCGATTTGATGGATGAATGTACAGTACAAATGGATATGATATGTTCTGTCCTGTAGTAGATCATCTAACACGGGTAATCCAGCATGGCAAGGGCGAGTAGGCTATGGCGACCCAGCAAAGAGTGCGGTATTGTAGCTACCAAACTATTTCCCAAATGTCCGTTTGCTCATATGGGGAGTCTGATGGGATTTCACGGTGTATAGTATGTATAATAAATATATATTTATACACTGTATACTATAATAATAATAATATATATATATATTAATATATATATAGATAGATAACGGGAAAATCTCAATTAATTACAAGGACTTCACGACACATTTATGGAACAGTGGTTAGGATTGGGGTTTTTCCTATCCCAAGTGTGATCGAACATTTCAGGTTAGTGAATAAATATAGTGTGTATGTATATATATATATATACATACATATATACATATACAATTATATATGCATGTATATACAGTGAGCTACATATATATGTATACATATATATACATATACACACATATACATATACATATATACATATATACATATATATATATACATATACATATATATACATATACACACATATACATATATATATATATATCAATATATACATACATATAGCCATTAGTACATATGGGTTACATAGTGTCAATCCACCAAGTGAGATGTCTGGGATGTGTGAGATGTTTGTGATGTCCATCCAAATTGGTATGAGTGTAAATTATCAGATACCCCAAAATGTAAGTGTTTGTTTGTTGCTCACGACGCCCCTACCGGCCCTGGGGAATGTGACACTTTTTGCTGTGCCGTTCACGTCAATTGAAGTTGTACCCGCACTTGATGCTACGCTCATGTCGCTTTGCCCGTCAGTTAGAAGTATTGCACGTCAGTTAGAACTTGTGCGCGAAGGATAGTGTGATTTTCTTGGGGAACCGGGTGGGGTGGAGGGGTGGGGGGGGGTGGGCAAGGGGTACGCTGTAATATGCTAGACGCTCTTGGTGCTACGCTGCAACATGTCTCTTGTCACTTGCCAGACGCTCTTGGTGCTACGCTGCAACATGTCTCTTGTCACTTGCCAGACGCTCTTGATGCTACGCTGCAACATGCCCCTCTTCACTTGCCAGACGCTCTTGATGCTACGGTGTAACATGTGGAGGGGGTGTGTTACGTACTTTTTGGGACGTCTTCTGTCACCTTACACGCTGTGGATTCTACGTTGTCACATGTTTTTTTTTTTTAAAATCTACGTTCAAGTAAGTAAAGTAAAGCCTGTGAGGTCAGTTGTTAGAACGTACGTTGCCAAAGTCTCATATTTTTGCAGATGGAAACAGATCATGGGCCAGTCACAGTAAGTCCTTGGGCCGAAAATGTTTTCAGGTCAGTCATGTCAAATAGAATTTACGCGTAAAACGCGTAAACGCGGACACAAGACGCATGGCACGCAGTGCATTGACAAGAAATGGTCAGCCTTGAAACGGTATATCCCAAAGGAACTGTGTTCTAAGACGCCCAATGGACTGCTGAATGAAAAAAATTGCCGAGTATGTGTACAGTTTTGTCTGGCGATCCAATACGCTTGGAAAGCACCAGCTCAAAGACTTAGGAGAAAATGAGCTACTCAACAAATGGGCAGAACAAGAAAACGCTGTGAGGGTCATGCGACACACAAAAAAGCAGCGAATGAAGAGGTGAAAAAACAGCAGGGCCGTTACAGGCGGCGTCAGTGTTTGTTTTTTTATGTTTTTTTGCTATAACCAAGGACCAAATCTGTGTTGCAGTGCATATTGATGCATACCCGGCCTGGTAAACATACAAAAACTATGGAAAATCAGCATTTTTAATAGGTCAATGATCTATTTCTATGGGCCCTTTTCCAGTTCGCAAACTTTTTCAACGTTGACCAGGCCGGGTAATCCATGGAAATCCCATCCCCCCTATATTCAACATCCAAAGGACGGCCCATCCCTCGAGGCATACATGCTTTGGCAGCACGCCTTGAAGGTGGTCTCACAATATGGTCAGGCGCGTTGAGCTTTTTGAGCGATGGGACTAGCGTGGAGCCACATACCAAAAGCTATGGACATGACATATATATATATGATATATATATAATTATACACATATGGAAATACCACGGGTTTTTCTCGTTTGGAAACGATCCGCAAATGGTGGATTTTCCATTGATCAAACTGTTTTTACTTCTCCAAAAGTTGTCACTTTATCAGTTGGGGATGAGTCAATTGGACAGATACTACGACTAGTTTAGATGATAATTTGACTCATCCAATAACTATTAGATGCATACTAATCACTACAATTAATACATATTAATACTCTAATTTGACATCCAAATAATCTGATACTACCAGAATTTTTAGATGCAGATTTGACATCACCAGGGCTCGATTCGGGATTCACGCCATGGTACCATCGTACCAAGGGTAAATTGCGACTGTCAGAAAGGCAGCATCATGATCCACCATTCAATGATCTTCAATGGATTGGTTTAAGGGAAAATCAATATTTTTTTTAACCGGAAACCATAGAGTTTCCCATTAAGATCATGGGGCTTACCCTCTGGTAATTTAACATAGCTATTGAAAATGGCCATTTATAGTGAGTTTTCCCATTGAAAATGGTGATTTTCAATAGCTATGTTAGTTTACCAGAGGGTAAACCAGTGAATTTTCCCAACAAATCAAGAACGAAAGTGCAGGCCGGGAGACCGTAACTCAGCTGCTTTTTGTTCAAGACCAAAGATCGAAAATAATAGGATGGGGATGATCTAAAGTGGAGGTTTTCTAAAATGATATAGTGTATTTAATAGTGTTTTATTATATATATAATAAGAATACTTATAGTTTTTTTTTAATAGTAAATAATCAATATTGTATTATAATACAATACTCCATATATTGTCACATTATGTTATATATATAGGATGATCTAAAATAATATGGTATATATATATGGTATAAATAAATATTAACAAATATGAATATATCCATTTATTGGATGATCTATTGTCATATTATACATATAATATGTATATAATATATATATATACAATGTGGATGATCTATTGTCATATATATATATATACGTATTATATGGAGGTTTCCCATTAGTTGCTTGGAAACCTCTAATATGTGGGCTTCTATGAATCCCATAAGTCATGATCGAAGATATGAGATGGGATGAGTATCCAAGTCTAGAATGGGGGTACCCCAAATCATCCAAGTCATTAGACTATTTTAGATTGGATTGGTTTAAGGGAAAATTTACAGGAAACCATAGATTTTCCCATTAAATATGGGGCTTTCCTGTAAATTTTCCCTTAAACCAATCCATTGAATTTTAGATTATGACTTAGTATTGCAACCCACGTTTTTTGTGTTTTTTTTCTACGGATCCTCCATTCTTGGAAACCACCATATAATTTGATGTAAAGATAGATACAAAAAATACTGGAGATACAAACATACTCGTGGAATAATGTAAGCATTTTGAACATGAACGTGATATTGTATTGGTATGTATTGGTTATTATTGGTTTGGGTAAAGTATAGCGACCTAACATCGCAATGTCATTGTACATGATGGTTGGTAGGGGTAGCTATCCCAAAAAGTTCTGATTTCAGGTTAGTGAATTATCTATAATTTATCCAGAGTGGTCTTATACCGTCTGGACAATTTTTGACACCTCTCAAATAGATAGAACAGTTGGAAACCTGGAAATTAGGGTGACTTATTGTCGACCAACCTCCTGGAAAAACAGTTCGACATCTTTTTAGGGCAACCCCTATGGATATGTATATACAACAAAACTGGGAATACACACATGTGATATGTCACATATGTACATAATCATGAAATAATTAATAAAACTTATGAAACATGTGTAGTACCCAGGTGGGATTGTCCCCCCCAAATGGAAACCCTTCACATTTATGGGAATCTATAAATGGTTGGTATTATTTTTATCACCTGATTTTGATGCCCCCTCAAAGTTACTAATGTAAACCCAGGGTTTTGCTATCTACCTGGGCTGTTTGACTGGGAGGGTACCATTTTGGTAGCAATCATCACTATGTGGAGGGACCCCCCTCGATTAATCAACCAGGCTTGACATTCATGCGGGGTTGACATCAATTTTGCGATTTCCCACTAGTAACATCCATGCAATGCATGTGAATTGTTAGAACTATAAAATCATCTGGGTAAACCTAGGCAATTAAAGGCACAACAGTTCGACATTTTTGCTTCACCTGCCTGAATTCTAACGACCTCAGAACAGCGTCATTCAGCCTTCAAAATGTGCTAAAATTCACGCCAGGAAGCTCAACCAGACTTGGGTGTGGATCTGCTGGGAATGGTGGAAGGCGACCCTGCCAGCCTGCCGCTGGTGATATCGCCTGGGTCAAAACCATTCAAGTTTCCCCATACACCTGCATACACCCACACAGTTCAAAGGCAACATGTTTTCTTTGGTATATGTTGGTTATTAAAACATATTAAAACTGAATATCATCCCAAAATGGGAATGGCAAAATGGGGGGTTCGAACAATTTGACTCATAGCTGCATGATTTCGGTAGGTAAACAGTTCCATGGTTGGTTCATCCAACCACATGAAAAATCGAAGTGGATGAAGGGAAAAATCATCCAACCGGGTTTCGCCTCAGGTTTTTTCACCAACCAATTTGATGGTGAAAACCATGGTTTCCTGTTTCGACTTTCGCAGCAAAACCGGTTGAGACAAAGGTGATCCCCCATCCGTGAAGGGAAAGATATTCCAAGTCCTCCCAACCCCTGGTCCTGTCACATCCAGCATTTTGAACATGGCTGGTGGGCTCTCTTTTAGGGTGAAATCCTTCATTCTCCATGGTAAAGCAGATATTTTGGTGGCCAAAAGTGTCAAAGCGTTCCCACATCTCCATGATATCATGGTGTTTTACCATGGTTTTACCATGGTTTTACCATGGTTTTACCATGGTTTTACCATGGTTTTACCATGGTTTACCATGTTTTTCCCATGGTTTTCCCATGGTTTTCATGGTGTTTTCTCACCCAGCACATAAGGGCCACTCGTCAAACGTCAACCTGAGAAGCTCTGCAGGTTGGATCCAAGAAATGACCGCGGATGGCGACACCACGCGGCGACTCTGCGATGAGTTGGCCAAACAGATGGGGGAACTGATCTCGCAGGCCGCACCAACGGCAGGCAGAGTTTTCCCATGGAAAATGGTGGTATAGTGAGTTTTTTTAGTTATGGAATCATGGACAACTATAGCAAAAATCTTGATTTAAACATATTTGAACCATTATTTTTAAATGATGTTTTCCGGAAATATTGAACGACATGACTTGGGAAACTTGAAACGTTCTGAAAGATTCAGTCCCTTTGGATGCAACTATTCATCAGTGATGTCGTACTAATCTTTATGTCCGCTCATGTTCAGATGGATTATCCATCTGAGTATCCATCTAGCTGGGTAAATTATAACGACCTCACTGCGACCGAACCCTGGAATCATGGTTTATGTTAGGGAAATCATCCCCAAATGGCCGAACCATTCAGGTTAGTTAACTTTTATAATTTACCCATATATATATAGAGATATATTATATATATGTATAATTATATATTTGCGAATATCTTTCTGAATATCCACTAGTCATTGGATAAATCATCATAAATCCCGATGGTTCCAGTTCCACTGTTCACCAGGCACAACAAGAGCGTTTGCTCACTGAGGCGGAGTCGATGGGAGTCGATTTGTTGGTGTCTCCCTCAAGAATGACATGTTTTTTTGTTCTATAGAACAATACATATAGAATATAATATATATAAAAATACATTATATTCTTTACCCTCTTGTTATTTCACATAGCTATGATAAAAAATGGAACCTGGGGCCATTTATAGATGATTTATGATGATTTGCCTATCAAACATGGGGATTGTCCATAGCTATGTTAAGTGCAGTAACTAGATGGTAATATTGGTTTGATATGGATAATATTGGATAATATTGGATACTATTGGATAATATTCGATAATGAGGATATAAGAATATGTAATACCAATGTTAGAAGATATACCCATGATGATACGTATGGATAATATTGGATAATGATGTGGATCAGCAAACAAATAGCCTGGAATAGTGATCCCGACAGCCAACTAAGATCAGGGAGGTGTCCTACTGTCAGTTTATGTTTTGGAGACTGGATGTTCATAAGACATCGTGCATCTTGATGCAAATTGCAATTGTCGCTCCAGGCCTCAAACACTGAAATCTGGGATGTATTCCAAGGTAGCAACCTAGGCATTCTTAATTCCGATTCAAAAAAACTGGTCGGCATTCCGAGTTTCAGTCCGTCAGTGAAAAATGGGGAAAATCATCTGTAAATGGGAGATTTCCAATTATTTGCCACGTTTGATTACCAGATGGTAATTTTTCCACATGGTTGTTGTTCGAACATAGATCGAACATATCTTGGTATCCTGATTCCTGATGGTATGGAGGGCCAAAGTTTCTGTGATATCTGTATACAGTATATCAACACAATTCGGGATACTTCAGAATCTGATGGTCTATCATCACATTCCACCATTTCTGGCTGCACCATGATACACCCCATATCCATTATTTATTGGTCAAGTGAAAGATCGCCATTTTCGGCTGCTTAAATCTCAATTAGAATCATTGGTTTCCACTTTTTTTGATGCTCAAAATCCCATAAAAACCCTATTTTTTGGATGAAATCATGTTAAATCCTTGGTAAATTAACTTGTTGACCCTGAAAATCACCCGTTTTTAGAGGTTTCACTCATCTTCCAACCCCAACAACTACCAGGGTCCAACTGTTAATCTACTGGTGATGGTCAAATCCCTGGTTTTTGATGGTCAAATCCTCCCGGTTTTCCATGGCAGGCGGTGCGGCCGGAGCGGTCCTCGCTACGACATGATGCCATCACCCATCAAGCGGATCAGAGGAGGTACCAAAAATGGAGGGTTTCCATGGAAAATCCATGAAAATCCTATATTTATATGGATGATCAGTGGGGGTACACCCATTTTAGGAACCCCCATATATATAATTATATATATATATTTATAATTGTATATATATATATAACTATATATATACATAACTATATAGATATATAAAACTCTATATATATATATACATATCATGCGATGTCAAAAAATGTATGCCCCCAACATGTATTTGGTACCAAGGTCTATATCTATATGTATATATATATAATATCTCTGGGTAAATTATAGTGACCTCACTGCGACTTCAACATAGATGATGGTTAGGATTCAGGGAAAATCTCATATATATATAATATGGAATGGCAAGTATATTAGTACATAGTATATTAACATTGTATCGAAAAATACTATTGTATCTATATACTATTATATCTATATACTATTGTATCTATCGGATATTGACCTTTATGAAACTAAACTTAGTGTCATATGTATGTACTATATATATACGTATATGGATTTTTCCTAACTCATGGGGATAGACCCCAAATCATTCAAGTCATTAGGCTATTTTAGTATTGAAGCCCATGATTTCCTCAAGTATTTCAGTATTTTCATGTCCTCCGTGTATGTATATATATACAATATGTGTATGTATATATATATGTATACATATATTTACCTGGAACCCAAGTGACCAAAACAAGGTTTATTTAGGTACCAAGGTATATGTATATGTATGCATAAATGGCAGTCACCAATAAAAAAAGGGTCATCAATCTGGTCTGAAAAACTTGGGATTTTTGTTGGTAAACACCAACCTCTATTTGTTTGGATTCTATAAATATAACGACCTCACTCTACGTGACATCACTGATCATCACTGGAATGATGATGGGAATGAGGAGAATCATCCCCAAATGGCCGCAAGTTTCAGCTATTTTCAGCTTAGTGAATTGTTATAATTCCATCAGCCAGATATGTGATATTCACCTACTCCACTTGAGAGGGGATGACTCAAGTAAGCAGGAAATCATTAAGTATCTTCCCGGAAAAACAAACAAACTGGATTTGTTGAATATATCTCTACAGCTGGAATCCGAGTGACTTGTATTTTGGATGATTAATCTCTCATTTTACGGGTCAAAATCTCAAAAACAAGGGTTATTTGGGTGTCAGGTATGTAATATATCTATATATATACATATATATAAATATATATATATATATACATATATACATATATATATATAATATGCATATATATATTTATATATATACATATAGAATCATAGGATTAGTACTTTCATGTAAGGGCTATAGTTATTATATAATGATGGGATTTCATGACCAATGGATTTGGGCGTGTCTGAAAATGGAATTTGAGGGCCAGAGGACCTTAGTAATGATGGGATATAAATATATATATATATAATTATATATATATATATATTATGCACTATATATATGTGTGTAAGGGGCTTCCGGAGTTTCCTAAACCAATGAATGACCGATGGCATGTGCATCCCGTTTCTGGCAAGGTTTATTGGCAAAATTCGTCAACCGTTGATGATTCACCAGTACAGTCAGAGGGGCATTCTGGGTTGACTCTGTCCGGATTTCATCGGCTGGGTAAACCTTGGTTCAGTAGATTGCTGACTTCAAAAACATTTTTCGCTATATAAGAATATACCAGCTGTAGGAAGATATCTATACCTATATCTATATATATATATATGTGTCTATATCTATGTCTAAAATCGATTTTTTGGTATCTAAGATTAACTATGGACTATGGACAAAGCACCAAGGAACATCAGAAATCTGGATGACGACCTCCCCTTTGCGCGGGGGGAATCATCCCACAAGCACCCCTGAAATGAAACCTTTCTAAGGAATGTCTTGGAGAATATTCATGAACTAGTGGGAAAAAAAGGAAACATGAAGGCTATTCACATGTTTATTTTTTTTAATGTGCATTATCAGGATGGTGGTTTCCCACTATGTAATAGAAAACATCACTTCGATGAGTACTCCCCGTTTTTTCTTGGCGGATCCCTTGGCCCAGAGGTTTGAAACGTATCAAACAAACCCTGACTGGATGCTCAGCATGACTGGATCCATGTTGGAAACATCTGAAAAACAACAGAAACACTTAAAATGAATAGAAACTCAAAATTTAAATCCTAGTTATCTAATATCCTATAGTTTATCTAAGTTATCTATATCTAAGTTATCTAAATCCCGACGAATCGGGGATTTTTCGACACCCGTAGGCAAGCATTGCTGGATGGTTTGGTGGATTTCTGCGAGCAAATGTCCAAGGGGAACGGCACTGCAGACGCACCTCGGCGAGGGGCACGGTGGTCGTTGTCGTTGATGGTGGGGGATACCAAAACACACAGCGGGTGTTGTTTTTTCTGCCCGTGTGCCTTATACCCATATGCTCCATGTATGGAATATTTACCAACATTTACCCCATAAATGGCCCAAATGTAGGTAAATATACTATACATGGAGCATATGGGATAATATACCAACCATGCTTTATTCCATGCATAGCGGGAGGATAGATTTCCATAGATTTCCCTTGTGGGACTTTGTTTACCCTCCTGGAACAGATCAGGAGATGTCTTGTGCTTGGCAGTTTAGAGAATCCACATTTGCTGATCGTTTTCCCGTGCCCTACAAATCCCATTCTCGTTGGTTGATGGTTTCCTACCATGGACATCCATGGACCCCAAAATCATCCAAGTGAGTGTTTTTTTTTTTTGACCAATGGTTAGGGCTAATGGCTACCCCGGATCAACCTCCGACCATAGATGAGGAATACATATAATAAATGTTGCTGGAATTGGGTGCAAATCGGCATTCAGTGTCAATTCTCTCGGAATTATATAGCTGCATAATGCTGCATAGTAGCATCCAAGAGGAAATTGTTTTGATGAAATGAGCTTCATGTCAGCTTGGAATTAGCATCCATGGAGGATTAAATTTGTGAAACAAAAAATCTGGGGGTCCAAGAGTGGCTTTACTAATCGGGGGGTCGTTTCATCATTGGTGTGGTGTGGTTCAAAACCGCCGAATTGAGTTTAGTATTGCCTCAAAAAGAAACAAAAATTCCCAGCAAAAAATGACCGTTTTATCGGTCCTACGGGGGCAACACATTTTTCTGCTTCGTCGCTTGTTCTATTCCTGTGTCATCTTCGGCCGTTGTCTCCTTATGCGACTGGCACCAGGAAAAAAGTCAAGAACTGGTGGAGCTGCTTTTCATGAGTTGCTGGACAGAAAGGGAGCTTGATGCACTGGTGAAAACGAAGCATAATGAAAGGGAAAGACATCTGGTTTGCTTGTCTAAACCGGACTTTTAGGTGCTTGATGGGGATGTCAACAGAAATGGGTGGATAACCCATGAGCAATTGCTGTTGACCCGGGGCATTTTACAATGGTGGTAATCCCAGACCAGTCGCTCTAATCCAATGAATGGGGCTAACCAGCAGGCATTTGTTGAGCTACGTATACATAGCATTACATAGCTACGTAAGAGAGCCTGTCTCAATATCTGATCATTTCCAGCGACCGTATGCTCGACCAAGCCCGATGAATAGTGCTTAAGACTTAAGATTGGGAGCACCGTTTCATGGCCAAACATCCGGTTGGGAATCTATTTCACAGCCCCATACGTCTGACCTTCAAACCTTTCCCGAACAAAATATCCATGCTCTTCCCGCCACGCAGCAGGTAATCAGATACCTTCAATTTCCTGTAGTTTTGATTGAACAGATGTTTCGAAAGGATTCGAAACGGGCTAATAATTCATATTATATATATATGTAGTTATTATATATATAGGGACACTATATTATGTAGAACAAACAAAGCTATATATAATTTAATATAATATATATATACATACATGTTACTTCTCCATTTTTGGGGGATGAGGTCCTGGCATGGCCGCGCCCCAATCCTTGGAGCCTCCCTTGCCGCTGGGATTAAGGGATCACTGGGATCACTGACTTAAAACGCCGGGAATGGTAAGTTTATACCTATAAATTTATGGTGAGTCATTGGGGGTTGATGATGTTGATGATTGTTTCTGATTCTTTTACCAAGAAATTAGCTGGGTTGATTGGTGATAACATAGGGAATTATAGCACCTACTACCTGGGTTGTTGATATTTGTTGATGGTTGTTGGGATTATGAACTAACCGACCATGTTTTTATCCTATTAGGTCCTAATTCATGGTTGTGAACAAAAATCCTTTTTCTAGAAAAGCCGATTAAAAAACCAAGTGGTATTTCATGAGATGGAATCGCAGTATTTTTCATGGCTCAATTGGTGTCTTTTGGTCGTTTGGAAGTCAGGTTTCTGGGCAATTTGTCGGATTCGGATGGTGTGACATGAACATATTGTGACAGAGAGAAAATTACTCAAATGCACCTCAAACAGATTAAATACTGTATATCGCAGATTATAATAAATAATTATACCTCTATAAATGTATTTACTGTATATTAATAATTAGATATCTGGACATCTAAAGGC
This sequence comes from Cladocopium goreaui, assembly GCA_947184155.2. Lineage (NCBI taxonomy): Eukaryota > Dinophyceae > Suessiales > Symbiodiniaceae > Cladocopium > Cladocopium goreaui. Next base: position 33,361 of record CAMXCT020004491.1, read on the forward strand.
AGCCGATGGAGATTTCCTCGATGCATCTGAGTTTTACCTGATGCCAAACTCGGAGTTCTGGTCAGATGTGGGGATGGGTTAACAGAATTCAACAGCTGTGATATCATGGACTACTTATGAACACCAAGTTTTTTTCAGATCAAGCACTTATAACTATAGTTAATGGGGTTTATAAACCAACTTATAACTGGGGGGCCCCACATTGTATGATTTATTGATGTTTATTGCATTATCTCATCAATTTCACGGGATCACTTATGAAACCTGATGTATCTAGCCTTGCGAGTCAGCGCAAGCCGGAATCTGTTGCAGCACAGTGTGGACGCCAGACGCTGAGGCCAGAAAGCAAGAGCACCAGCAGCGAAGACGGTGTCTGATCCAAATTCGACGAAATAGTGCCACTAATCTGGGTAAATTATAACGACCTCACTGTTCTCCCTCACTATAATCATAGTTAATCATAGTTAGTAAGGGGAATCATCCCCTTTTATGGCCTTAATTCAGGGTAGTGAAATATTATAATCAATCAATGGCATCCAAAAAGACTCCACGATTTTCCAGCAGGAAACTCATCAACGGTTTACCTACCTTTTTTCGTAGGATATCTAGAGATAGCTCCGGGAAACTATACCACAATGACCTTGCCATTTGGATTGGTGAGTTTTCGTGAAATAATGTTAAGCATTAGAATGATATATAGTCCAAAGTATATCCCATGATAATCCATGACATATAATCCCATTGGTGAACTATTGATGATATATCAATAATATTCAATAATATATATATGTATACACATACCCAATTCTATATTCCCACAACACAAAGTTCATTTTTTCACATGCGAAATGGGCCACTTTCTCGCCGCGACAAAGCTGGCGGCAAGGCAAAGCCGATGCGACGGGTGCTCGGAATGGCTACATCGTGGAAGCTCGGGCGCACGCTTGGAATGACACCTGGGTCCACTGAAGTCTTGAAACATCGCAATTGCATGGATTCGGACTGGGTTTAAAATTTGGGTTTTTCCATGGGGAGTTCTAAAGTAATGATACCTTTATATAATTAGCGACATAATGGTATATGTATATATATATAATGGGATGTACAATGGGATGTATAACCGTTAATCATCCATCATTTCTGGTAATTGTACAGTTTGCAAACTGAACATGCACAATGTTAAGATATGTCAAAATTGTGGTATGCTTTAATATGTTTCCCATCGAACTCAATACGACATCTAAACCATAGCCATATTAGATTACCAAGTCCCGATTGGATCAAAAAACGTTATCCATTTGCTTGGTGGAGAAAATCCCAACATTTTTGAGTGGACTGTGGGAATGTGACACAAAAATATGGGGATGAAGGAAGACGACTCGGTTGGATCACTAGCCATCTAGAATTGGGATCCCAAAAAAGGTCATGCGATCACAGGTGGTTTCAAACATTTTTTATTTTTTCCATATATTAGGAATAATAATCCCAACTGACTAATATTTTTCAGAGGGGTTGAAACCACCAACCAGCTATTGTTGTTATCAGTCATTGCGTTGTCCCATCATTGTTGACCAATCTTCCGAATATTTAATGGATTTAATGGCGACATATGTGCCACCTGCAATTGATTTCAGCATTCAGAAAAGGTGGGTGATTTGAAAATTACTCAGAAATCAACATGTGAAACATGTGCTTGTTCCAACTGGTCAAAAAATCCATAAATATCCGAATCTACTGTTGTTTTCGCTCTACTTCGATGATCAAATCAAGTTACCTGGGACCATTAGCTTAAATGGGAAGGCCCCCTTAGAGAACTAAGTTGGTTTATAACTCAAATAAGTAGGCTGTATGATGCTTATAACGGTTTAACTATAGTATTCCTGGGGTGTGTCAACCAAGCAGCCCCACATCACATGGTGCTACCCCACTATATGCCCGTTCTATTCCCATTGTATCTCAGTAAATCGCATTAATTATGCCCTGAATATCCCATTAATAGCCTATTTTCATATCCATCCAAATATCCCTATTGTTCTTGGTAATATTATAAATCCCCATGATATGAATATCCCGTTATATCCCCATTTGCTTACAAATCTCTATTTCTATGAATCTCCCCACAATCCCCAGTCTATCCCTACCATCGTCCGTGGGAGGGTCTTAACATTATAATACAAATTCTAGCACATTGGGTTATCCTTATAACTTATAACTTATTAAAACACTAAATTTATATACCATATCGGATATCCCATATTTTTCCAAAATATAAACCTTCCATCAACTATAGTTATTCTAATATATATATTTATATAACCTATTCTATGATATCTGGGTAAATTATAACGACCTCACTGCGACCTCACTGGGAATCATGGTTAATAAGGGAAATCATTCCCAAATGGCCTTAATTCAGGTTGGTGAATTATTATAATTTACCCAGATGATATAGTATAAACCCATGTGGTTAGATTCCCATTTGGTCCCCAGGAGGAGCCCCGGCGCGCCGACTCCAACGCCACGCCCTCTTCGGGTCCCGTGTCGCTGACGCCGGAGACGCCCTCCGTGGCCGGCACCGCCGGCACCGGCGCCACGGCGACGGCCGCGGGGGCGCCGTTCTACACCGGGGAACTGGCGCTGAGACCGGTAGGTCCGGGCAGTGATGGTGGGGATCTGCGGTAGCTGAGGATACCCTCTGGTAATTTAACATAGCTATGGAAAATCACCATTTTCAATGGGAAAATCCACTATAAATGGCCATTTTCAATAGCTACGTTAAATTACCAGAGGGTATGTGTTTTGATCATATGGCTATGGATCAATACCTATTAATACCATTTTTAGGGGGTTGAACATCCATAAATCCCAGCTATTTAATGTGAACTACAGGGGTACAAGGTTTTTCACACACTGCCATATATGATTTTGATTTCTGCATATTTCTGTTTTTTGTGAGGGTTTTTTTTGATGTTTTTTTGGTGGTTTGGAGAGGTTTTTTGAAATTGTTGCTTGGAAGATGTTGGAAGAGGGGTCAGCCATGGAGGTCTTTGGTAGTGGGACCTCAAGAGATGGATTAGGCAAATGTGTTTCTTTGTTCAGACGGACACTGACACATGTTTCTTACGTGCCAGTCCATGGTAGAAATGAACCATAGTTACTTACAAGGTGGTGCCCCCCAGTTATAAGTTGGTTTATAATCCCATTAACTATAGATATATCACCTATAAACCATAGTTATTGGAGTTATAAACCAACTTAGCTATCTAGGGGGCACCACCTTGTAAAAAACAAAATCGTTCATCTAAGCTCCGGAAATGAAACATGGCTGGCTGGAAAAGTCCCCGAACTAGCCAAGGAGGAAGCTTTGCTACGCAGGGAATATCATCTATAAATACGGATGATATCCATTTGAGAATTGCCAGTTCTTGATTTGTCAAGATCCGGGCAATTCATGTACTTCTTATGAATATTTCCAGTTAAACTGGATCATTTCCAGTTTTTGCCGATTAGGTCGTTATGTTTGGCATGATTTTCCCTTTGTTGATTCATTAGTGTAACCCTAAAAAGATAGAACAGCAATTTGCTGCCATGTTGGTATGTTTTTACATGTTTTGACTATTCAATCTTGTTGGGGACTGCTATAGATGATTTCTTGATTTACCTTTAAGAAGGCCCCCTCACATTCATAAGTTGGTTTACCATGGTTTACCCCATCTAACTACTTCGCTTACCCATCATAAACCATAGTTTGCTTGGTTAGACACCAACTTACTCAGTATATACAGTATATAATATACATCAACAATCATGATTGTTAGTTTGAGTTTGAATCCCCATGTTCCACCTTTTCTTCATGAAACAAATCCTAATTTTCATGGTAGAATGTTGATTTTTCCATATGTTCCACCATTTTTTCATGGTGAAATCCAAATTTTCCACGATTTTTCCACATGTTTCCACTGCCATTTGCCGGCTCAACGCGACGACGACCCGTCCAGCCTTAGCCAGGCGGACCTCGCTACGAGACCGCCGCCGCAGCCGCCGCCGCCGCACATCCCTTGCTGCGGGCCCTGTGACTTGGTGGCGGATTTACGATCTGGTAAATTAACATAGACCCTAGGTTGGTATAATCTGGGTAAATTATAACGACCTCACTGTTCTCCCGAACCCTGGAATCATGGTTTATGTTAGGGAAATCATCCCAAATGGCCGAACCATTCAGGTTAGTGAAATATTTTAATTTACCCAGTATAATCTATATAAGTTTGAACATCATTGGATAGTATATCCCCCATAGAATTATCATCAACCAACATGGTATCATTGGCAAAAAACGACCCTGAAAATAGCAATGGTTAATGATGGTTAATGATGATTTATTTAATGGTGGTGAATGGTTATGAATGGTTGTTACCCTCTGGTAAATTAACATAACTAACATAACTATTGAAAATGGCCATAGAAATAGTGGATTTTCCCATGAAAAATGGTGAACATAGCCTAGTTTTAATTGAAACTATGAAACTCATCTTCTAACCCCGATGACTGCCAGGGTTGAACTGTTAATTTACCAGAGGGTAAGTGACTTGATGGTTTTTGTTTGCCAAAGGTGGAACAGGTGTTTTTGACCATGAAAAAAGGTGGAACATGGTGATTTGAAGCATGACAGACCACTGAAAAAACCTGTGGGATTTCACCAAAAACATCCAGAGAACATTGAGGATTTCACCATGAGAATGGCAGCGAAGTGATATTTATTGATATTTTTAAGACATGAATGGTGGTTTTAACAATGGTAAGTTTATGGATTTTGACCATGAAAAAGTACAGTAGGGATGTTTAACCAATAAATGGAGTGGATTTGGGTGTGTCTGAAAATGGGGGCTGCCCTACAATATTTTCCACATATTTTCAGTCTAATAGAGAATATCATGATGATAAGCAATCAAATTTTGGGGTACGTATGGGTACTTGATTCAAAGCAGCATGGTATGGAACATCCATATTTGTTTGAATGTTTGATGGTTGAAATCTCAACAGCACATTAAGGGTTTATCAGTCACAATCTCAGAACATACCCTCTGGTTATTTAACAGTTCGCCATGGTATAGATGGCCCATAGAAATAGATCGTTTACCTATTAAAAATGGTGATTTTCCATGGCTATGTTAAATAACGAGATGGTAGATGAAATATCAAAAACATATGGTTTCTCTTATGTTTGGTGATTCGGTATCCCCAAATCCTATGGTTTTTCCTAATCCACGGTCCCACGGCGAGGTACGAACTCCATCAGGTGAGTGACATCTTGCGCCAGTGCACGTCCTTTTGGAGTGCCTTGGCAGCCGAAAAAAAGAAAAGACACCGAAAAAAAGGTGCTAAGGGTGGACCTGGAGGGCAACACTTGAAAATGATGATGACTTGAAAGTATGGACATAAGCATAGGATGTTGGGGGTATTGCTACATGTTGATACCAAACATGACACAAGCATCTAATATTTGTCGGGTACTTTGGCAGTTTTCGGGCTCCAGGTTGCAATTTGGGGGGCATAGAAGGGGCGAGAATGCAGTTTTAAAAGGTGTTTATAATTGTATCTGATTGGTGGTTTCAAACATTTTTTATGTTCCATTATATATGGGATAATCCTTCCCATTGACTAATATTTTTCAAGATGGTCAAACCAGCTAGCTATATAATTGATACACGCATTTGCAGCATTGCACAACCCATCATGGAAATGCATGGAAATTCTGGCCAAACAGCCAGCAAGTTTTGTGATGGCAAACGACCTTGTTATGACTATGGCAATCCTTGGATGAAATTGGTGGGGGGGGCAATTCTTAAAACGAAACCTCATAGCAGGAACAGAATGTCGGATTGAGAGGGATCAGACTGGTTTTAGGCACCGTCCTTTCACCAAGGTTTCTCTTTCCTTCTAAGTTGTTGCTTTCCTGTGTCCTCCTTTTCCTTCACCTTCCTTTTCTTGTTCCATTTTCCCCCTCTTCTTCGTCAGCGTGCTTTTGGCCGTTCCTTTTTCCCTAGGTTTCCAACAAGCAACGTGTTCAGGATAAGAGAGCAGCTGAAGGAAGAAACTTACCATCTGGCAATTTCACATAGCTATGGACAATACCCTATAAATGGTGGTGTTCATGGGAAATCAGCTAAAAATGGGGCCATTTTCCAGAGCTATTTCAGTTTACTGGAGGGTTTTCTTTGATGTTTTCGCGCACCCTCCAGGCGAACCTTTTCAAGATGGGTAACTCAGAATCATGTTTCGTTAGACAGGCGCTTACCTGTCTCAGAGGCCATTGGAAGGCTGGGGTATTATTGGACAACCATGGATATCCTTAAGTTAGCTTATAACCCCCATTGGCCCATTGATGCTATATATACATCTGCCATAAACCCATCAAATAGCTTAGTCCAATGAATAGTATATATAATATATTACCTATCTCAGAGACAACTGGAAGGCTAGGGATAGTTAAACTAGTTAAACTAGTTAAACCATGTTAAAGCCACTCTGACTAACTGACAATTTATATCATTTAGACATTTAGATGTTACCCTCTGGTAATTTAACGTAGCTATTGAAAATGGCCATGGCAATAGTGGATTTTCCCATGAAAAATGGTGGATCTTTCCATAGTTTTTTGTATGTTTACCAGAGGGTAGACTTTTTACATATTTTTTTTGGCGCTAAGTCTGTGAACCTCTGCCCTACTGAGGCCACATTGAAGGCACCGTTAAGGAGTTGGCACGGTCCAAGGAGTTGCAAGTTGGGTGGCGATGAAATGGCCCATGTTGTAGAAAAACAACAGCGAAACCAGCAGGATTTGGGATGTTGCCAGCCATTTCTTGACTTTTTTGGGGGATTTAGTGATTTAGCTTGAGATAACCATCAAGACACTGGGATTTGACAATGGAATCATGGATTTCAATATATTCTGGTTGGTGGTTTGGAACATGGCTTTTATTTTTCCATATATTGGGAAGAATCATCCCAACTGACTTTCACATTTTTCAGAGGGGTGGGTATACCACCAACCAGTAATAATTTGTATATATTTTTAATGGGGGGGGTCTGGAATGACCAACCAAGAATAGGGAATTACACACCAACCAATCGGGATTTAACCAACTATATAATGAGAATAGAATGGAATATATAGCCCACACTATGAGATTTGGGTGTGTCTGAAAACGCGATTTGCCCTTTCAATTGCCATGAACAAACAGGACAATTATGTTCAATTATGATTAACCAGTGGATTAAGAGGCATATTTTCAGACAAACGGGAAAACCGTTGCTATTAATGGGATAGTGTATTTGTGGGATGTTATGGCCCCAATTTTGCATGGGAAGATAGCATTTGTTTGCACAATAAAAATTTACCCTCTGGTAAACTAACGTCACTATGGAAAGATCCACCTTTTTTTAATGGGTAAATCCACTATTTCGACTGGGCATTTGTATAATAGCTATTTGTATGTTTACCAGGCCAGGTATATCACTAGATCCCAACACCCCCATCATGGATTAAATTCTCACTCCTTCACATCCAATTTTTCGTATGTTGTGGGGTGGCCACGCTCGGGCAATCTCACCATGCAAAAATGGCCATACCAAAGAGGATCAAATTTAGGATCAGAAAAGCTGGTAAAGCTGGTGTACAGACCCATCTACTTATATTCAATGAAATACACCCCACTTAACTGTAGAACCTGCTTATAAACCAACTTGCCTGGTATACATGAACCATAAGTCAGCATTTCTCATGATTACCATCTGGTTATTTAACGTAGCTATGGAACATCACAATTCTTAAGCTCGGCAAAAATCATTATTTATAATCTATTTTCATGGGCCATCTATAGCATAGCAAACTGTTTGAATAACCAGAGGGATCCCGAGGGTAAATCCCAATCGTTGCACCACGTTTGAGGCTTAAATCATGTAAAATCCAAATTTGTAGATGATTTTCCCACTAAAACCTCCATGAAACAGGGTGATTGATGGTTAAATCATGGTAAATCCCAAATTTCTGCATTAAACATACTGGTTGGTGGTTTGGAAAACTTGGATTATTTTTCCCATCATATTGGGAATGTCATCATCATCCCAACTGACTTTCGTCCATCATTTTTCAGATGGGTAGGGCTCAACCACCAACCAGATATATATTTATATCCCATGACAGTCCCATTAAACCATATTAAACCACCATTTTGATGTCACTGAAATGGCCATTGATGGTTAAATGGTGAAATGTCCCTTAACTTTCAGGTATTAATCACTATTAACCACTATTAATCACTATTAATCACTATTAACCATGGTTAAATCCCAACTAACTTTCCCATCTAACGTTGGCTCAACCGGCAAGGACCACGCCCAGTCTTTGCTGCGCTATGCTTCCAAGAGCCACCGCCTCAAGGAGATTTGGATTTTTTTTCACCGAAAAATGGCGGACAATTGGGGTGAAAACCATGAAACATGGTGGAACATGTGGATTTTACCTATGAAAAATGTGGATTTTACCTATGAAAAATGGAGGAACATTGGGACTAAGCATGAAAACTATGAAAACTGATGGATTTGTTACTGAAAATCCATCAAACATGGGGTGAAGATGGGTGATTTAACCATGAAAAATGATAAAGATGGGATCTTCATGCGACTTTCACCAATCAAACTATGATTTTTCACCAACGAATAATGGATATGTTTTCTTACCAAAATCCCTATTGATCATTGCATGGGGTTATACTATTACTATCCAATATCAATTGGGGATTATCACAATGCATTATGGGAAATCCTATTAATCTCTGGTACACATACAAAAAACTATGGAACATCACCATTTTTAATGGGAAAATTCACTATAAATGGCCATTTTCAATAGCTATTTTGACATAACCAGAGGGTAATCAAGCAGCAGAAGTATATCGGAAAATCATAGGTTTTTTTAACACTGCTCATGGAATATGGCTGTGGTTGGACGTTCATGGAGCAGCAAATCTTTCCAGATTCTACCATTAGAACGAACATTTCACCAGAAATAGCCAGAAGTCATCGGAGTTTTGACCTATACAATTACTGACAAACCCTAAGGATCCATGTATGGAATATTTACCTACATTGGGATTATTTTAGATTACTTTAGGGGTCAATGTAGGTAAATATTCCATACATGGATCCTCTGGGAAAAAACACCAACGTTACATCGGGAAGCAGTATCATGTATAAATAATCAATAGGGGGATTAGCAGGGAAAAACTAGGATTCTTGCTACACAAATCGGAGTATACGCAAATTGTTAAATTGTTGGAGCATATCCACATACAAGTCAAGGATATCAAGGTATATCAAGTATATGGGTGTGTGTGGAAACGGTGCATAATTATTATTGATTGGTGGTTTGGAACATTTTTTATTTTTCCATATATTGGGAATAATCATCCCAACTGACTTTCACATTTTTCAGAGGGGTGGGTATACCACCAACCAGATTAATATTATTAACGTTCTTCTGAAGATGTTGAGTTTTCCATGGAGTTTTCAAGGAATCCACTTCCATTTACGATTCCCGTTCTTGGCCATTAAAAAAAACAACTGTTCCATTTGGATATTTTTCGTCATCTTACACAGTTACCCTTTGGTAAACATACAAACAACTATGGAAAATCACAATTTTTCATGGGAAATTTCACTATAAATGGCCATTTTCAATAGCTTTTTGTATGTTTACCAGAGGGTACACAGTTAAACCATGGGTTTAGCCATGGCAGAGATGGATGGAATTTCCCGTCCCAACGAGATGACCAAAAATGGGGATGGGCCCCTGATTGATCTCAACTAATTATCCAATTTGGGAGTAGGGTATAGCCTCTGGTTATGTCAAAATAGCTATTGAAAATGGCCATTTATAGTGGATTTTCCCATTAAAAATGGTGATTTTCAATAGCTATGTTAAATTACCAGAGGGTATAGCATGATTTTCTAAGCCCAAACTCCGTTCACCCGTTCTTCAGTAGTTAAATCACCAACTATTCATCACAACACCTATCATGGATGGTTAAATCCCCCCATAAATGGCACAACTCAACTTTGATATTCCCTTCTTTTTGATGGTGAAACAACTCCCTTCTCAAATTGGAAATCACCAGCACTTCATCAAAAAGCATCATCCAAACGTATTTTTATGGGTACTTGGAGGGATTTGGAGGGTCTAATTAAGTAGGTAGTTTAACTAAGATACTTTCAAAAAGAAAAGCCAGCTGAACTCATCTTCCAAACATATTTCCAAGATTCTATTCGATGGTGACATTTGATGGTTGCATATTTCCAGCTTCAACTGCCCGGGTTCCAAAAAAAAACACGATTTGTTTGCGAGTTTGCGAGGAGCGCTTTGACCAGCGCCTCATGGAATATTCGGCCTTTTGGGCCTCGCTGTTGCTCTTGTGCGATCAATACTGTGCTGAGGCGACCAGGGAACGACCTCGAACGGTGACCCAATACGGGACGTACCAAGATGTCTTGAAGATCTTGGGAACTGTTGGATGTGTATTTGTTGGATTTTGGATTTTGGATGATGAAGATGATGAAGATGATGATGATGATGATGATGATGATGATATATGATGATGATGGATGCATATCAGGTATCACAGTATCACCACTATTTTGTCAGAACTTTGCGTGGTTTGCATTCGGAGTTTGTCTCGTTCCTGCCGTTGCGGCTCCCGAAGGTCCCCGAAACATGGTTGGTTGAAGTTAGCATTCCTAGAGGGTGGGGGCTGTGGTCCAATTTGTGTCTCCGGAAAAATGGAAGAGTATCCAACCATATTTGAGCTATGGTCAATACTCATGGTTAATAACCATTAATAGGGGCTAGTCATCCAATGGTTCATAGGGATTTATAATAACCATCCTTATTATGGATGGGATGACCATCAACCATATAGTGAGTATTGACCATGGCTCATTTGATGATATACATGTTAATGTGATGTTAATTAAGTTATCTATTTGATGATCTTGTTTGTGGTTTGTGATGTTAATAATTTGATTATTTGGTTGGTGGTTTATGATGGTAATTTGATAATCTGGTTGGTGGTTTCAAATATGTTTTTATTTCAACCAGATGTGGGGTTGATGTTCCTCAATGACTCATAAACCATCAATCAGCAATTGATACATGGTAATTTCATGTTAACTAGATACAGATAAAATAATTTCAGACAAGTGAGTTAACTATAATTTACATATCCCGGTTATATTTGATTCATGTCAATTTGATCTCAATTCAAACAATAAATCATTGGATTGGTTTTGTTAGGAATCTTAATCGGAAACCATGGTTTTCCCAGTCAAATACAGGCAGGGGGTTCCAGTTTCAATTTTCCCTCAAACCAATCCAATGAATAAAAAATGCTGGGTCCCACCGATGTTTGTTCGACCGCGCCAGGTCCAACCTGCGTTGCAGCAGATGTCGCAATTCCTGCGGCAAGTCGAGGTAGACGCGATGGGATGGAGTTGGTAACTGACTTTTAATATCTTTTAATCAACTATCATCAACCATAGATGTTTTAATCAACTATAATCAACTGACTTTTAATCAACTATCTAATCTATCATCAACCATTGCAAAATGATCGTTTAGTTCGATGTTTTTCCCGAGGATTTTCCATGCCCAGCTATGACTCCTATGACGACATGGGTCCAGGGGAGTTTCCACCGCCATAGAGCTGGAAAAGCTTTGCATCAAAGGAAGGGCGGATCAAGAAAATCATGTCATCCAACTCCAAATTCTGACTTTGTTGCCACGGGGCTTCACCTCACGTGGCCTGAGCCTCTGAGCTTTTCTGGTCAGGCTGAAACCCAAGTGCTCGTTTGCAGCTTGGGCTCAAGCAGGTTTCAAATAAACTGCGTTGCGACAGAACACCTGTCTCTCTACGTGGTAATGTTCGAGCCTATGTTAGAGACAATTAGCGGCTGGCTCACCTACGTCGCGGAGTCTGTGCCGTCATTGCAAGAGCCAAATGAGCCTTTGCAGTCGCAAGAGACATTGACAAAAGAGGGCATGGAGGGACTGCTGTCCTCCTTGAAGTTTCCGTTGTCGTATGGACATCAGGAGTTCAAGGAACATTGGCCCCACACGCCCCATGAAGCCAACCTGGTGATCCAAAGCCTGCATGACCTGGCGCGTGCATTGTTTGGAGCCAGGGAGGATGATGCAGTCGTGGCATCTTTCTTGGAGAAGAGGGGGTTGAGTATTCTAGTAGAAGCACTGCTAGCGAGCTCAACTCCCGAGATCATACGCGCACAGGCGTGGCAGTCGCTGTGCCTAATCCTGCTGAATGTGGAGGACAGCTTTGTGAGACACAGGGGCACACATTCACACACATGCAGAAAAATGAGATCATATGCCTACTGTATTGACATGCAAAGTCGCCTATTGCTTCTCCCATCATGATTTCAAAGTTGTTCATGATTGGAGCTTGGCGCCAAAATGACCAATTCGCATGCCCACATCCAATACATGTTCGATGTTGCTCTGGAATCCCTGGAATGACAAAGACCGCAGGAGGATGTCTTCCAACGGTTGATCATTGGGCGCGAGCTGGATGTGTTGTGGTCTGGTGAGCCAGATCTTCGAATTGAGGAGCTGGGAAGTTGTGCAAGTTGTGCCCCTTGCGGCGCGAAGCAAGTTCTGTTACAATGGCTCAATCCATCTGACCCGCAATAGAGCTCTTTCGCAAACTCAATTCTTTCTTTTTGATTCATCTGTATTTCAGCGTCAGGAGAATCGGATGAACTTCGTCTCTTGTCTCAAAACAGTCAGCATGCGAATAGACGTGGAGACGCTGCCATTCCTGATGACAGACAGCGACATCCCGATCCTCAGAGTGGCAATGGCCTACACGGCCCATGAAGAGGCCCTGCTCCGCACCCAGGCGCGCAACGCCATGCTAGCACTTTTTTCAAAGATGAAGATGGGCGAGGAACAGCTGTTGCGGACTGCCTTGGAAATGGCAAAGTCCAGGAAGCTTGGTTGAGTTATCGGCAAGTCATGACATTTGACATGACATGTCATGCCCCTGTACTGGATTAGGAAAGGCGTCATGCTGGAAGATTTATGCGTTGTCACGCTTGAATTTCTGGTCCATTTGTTTCTTGAAAGGAGATTGGCACATTGCTCCCTCAGACGTTTCATACTTCACTTGTTGAAACATTCATGAAGTCAGATGTCATTGAGCACATTCGATTGCATCCCAGATTTTCAAGGTTGCCGACCCCTTTGTGCACTTTGATGTGGCAGAATTGGGCAAACATGGCACAAGCAGCCAAAAACAGGAATGCTCCGGCTTTGCAAAAATGGGCATTCCGTGAAGAGGACTGTATTCCCGGTACCCCACAAAGGAGTGAGAGTTGGGGGGCAATATGGGACACGACCTTCTGAAAAGCGAAGAACAAGGCTTTTGCAAAATCTGAATTCTCAAATTCTCTTTAAGCAAAAGCAACGCCGTACCTCGAGCAGGTTGCACGGTTTTGTATCCCCAAATCTATGTGTACCAAAGAGATGTAATTGGCCTAGGCTTTTGTGAAGCAGACCGTCAATGCGATCAATCCAATAGTGGCCTATTCCCTGGCAAGGGTGTCGGGTGTCCATGGTCCGGATAGCTCGGATAGCTGCAGGACCTTTGGGACCATCTGGCCGAACTGATCAAGCTTGACATCACAGACGTCACACAGATGGTCTGTGGTGTTATAGTGGGAAGTCTGGTCTGGAAACTAGGATCCCTGACTCCCACAGATGTGGGAGTGAACCACTGGAGCGCTCCCTTTGTGAAGCTTTTCAAAAGATCCAGCAATAATTCTGTGGGACGGTATTCTTGAGGAAGATTGGGGAATGAATGTGAATACACAACGCAATCTCTCTCTCTCTCTAGTATATATTATATATACAGTGTTATGGGTCCAAGTACAGATATTGTATGTGGATATATCTAGTCTATACATGTACTCATATTGTTATGCAGTATTCCGATAAGAATACCATATGCGCATTATATCTATTTTGGGTTTCAACAGAACAAGGAATGTCTGTGGACTCTGGGGGCGTTCTTCCGATTGTGTTGATGCATAAGTGCAGGGTCACTTGAAACTTTGCAAAACCAGTCCAGGAAGGGCGACGATTTCGACTCAGAGCCGATGATGGCCGTTCCGCCTCCAGGGGCGTTGAAACTGTCGCCAAAGTCCCACACAGAATCAACGGCCTCGCTGTCGGCGGACCAGTCTTCGCTGGAGGAGTGTGCAAGCTTTACCGCCTGTGGGCTTGGAACCGCCATGAAGGTTGCGGAGACGTTCGCCATAGATATGGCATCCAATGACCATTGCGCCGCCATGGCTCTGAGAACCCTGGCAACCTACGCGGGAACTCTTCGACACGCAGGCATTGCTTGTGCGCTCATGCCACTTGTGGAGTCTTTTGGATTTATCAGCGAGCTTGAAGGTTATCGCTTTGCTGGTCTGGAAAGACACTAAAGCCGTACAGTCTTTTTCCCTCTTGTTGAGTAGCGTTTGATGTTGGCTGAAATTCCTCACCATACATTTTTTTTGGTAGACTAGGGTACCAAGAATGAGTCAGGAGCCCACGGATGTATGCTGCACTGTTCAAATCGTTGATTGTTTGCTTGTTTCCTTCCATCCAGAAGAGCTCAGGCTAATTCTTTTGCCATCAATTCCTTCGGGCTCCCTTCGGGCTCGATTCGTGCCATGGCAGACCTCGATGCGGGCTGCATCACTGAGGCAGGTTTGGAAAGACTTGATACCATGCGCGAGAGGTGTCTCAACTTAATATTTGCGATACTCAGAAATGCCTAGCGGTTCAGAACCGAACGCAGGTAGAAAATGCAGGGTTGAACTTGTTTGCCTGACACTGAAGAGGTCCAGGATGCACGCGTTAGTTTGCAGGTAAGCGGTAAGCAGCCTTTCCAGAACGCTTTTACATTTCATTGCTACTTGAAATCCTGGTCTTGTTATAACTAGTTATGGAAGTTATGTTAGTTACTAACATTGTATAACTTTTTTTTCGGCTTGCCTTTAGTGTCATTCCGCTGCATGATGAAAATTGTTAGTTTTAGTGGAAAAGCTGCTTTTAAAATTAATATATGTAGACTTGCACCATGGACACACATGTTTTTTTTCATGTTCAGAAGCTTAATTTTCAAAAAAATCATGGGTAGCTGAGACGCTTTTGCTGTAAACTCATGGAACAAGTGAGCAGCAGCTATCTTTTTTCCAAGCTTGGCGATAATTTTGGCAAGGTAGCACCACAGTAGCTGCTGTCTTGTAAGATAATTCTTGGTGCATGGAACTGATTAAAACATTTTGCCCATGGGAATGAAGCCAGTGGAGCTTCCAATGTGGCATTTGGCATGGTGCTTCTCCAAGGCATCAATGGTCCACAGTGCACAGGTCAACCAATGTGGTTGCCATGTCAAAAATGGCACCCTCAATGGTTTGCACCCTGTTGGGTATTTACTTGGCTTCCAGTCACTGGCTGCCATGCAAGGGTGCTGACAGCCTGCACCCTGCTTGGCAGCCAGTGACGGAAGCATCAAGTTGCAGGTGCCTGACCCACATGTGCAGTGCCATGGTGGCAGCTATGAGTCATTTGGCGATGGAGAGCTGAATGGCAGCCCTCCTTGTTTGGGGTGGCCCAGTCAGGTCACAGGTTGGGCCACCCCTCCCACCCTACCTCCCTCTGAGGGGCAAACCCTGCTTTCAACCCAGTGGCACTGGGTGGAAAAAGAGGTCCTTCCAATGGGCATGGATTCTGTGGCATAAAGTCTTCCCCATGGCTGGTGGCTCAAAGGAGTGCAGTGGCATCCTCTCTTTGGCTTGGGTTTGGTCACATGGCTGTGGATGAAAGCTTGTGGGTGGTGCCCATATGTTCTACTGGGAAACTATCACTACATGCATCCATGGAAAACATTTTCCCCAAGGTTTGTTTACCATGATATGGTGCATGTGCGATTTATGCCAAAAAGTGTTTGTGGGCCTGTGATGCTATCAGCATACCATAGACAAAATAAGTCTTTGATGCAAGTTTCCCATAGCTGCAGTGATGATGGGATGGGTCTCTGTCTGTATGTTTAAGGCCTGGAATGGCTGTGGATGATAAAAGGAGAAAATCAACAATGGATATGGTTTGCATCTGAAATTTGGAATTTGGAATTTGTTATTGCAACAAATAGCTGGAAGGTTTTGAATTTGGGAATGTGGTCTTCTTGGATTTGAATATGGAAAGAAACATGGTCTTTGTGAAAGACTTAACATTGGAATAGTTGCATTGTGGCACTAGCGTGGTGGCATTTCCAGAGATTGTTTGGCATGATATGGGAAGCCAAGGATGGCTTTTGCAACCTAAAAGATTGTAATATGTCAAGGTAGTTTCCAAAAATGAATAGGTGGAAGAAAAAACAGTATGCAGATATGGGAAGCCAAGGTGGCTTTTGCGATCTGGAAGATGGAAACCCACATGCATTGGCTGCAAAATAAAGATTCTGGAAAAACAAGGGGTACAAACAACATGTACATATGGGAAGCCAAGGTGGCTGTCATGGCCGCCCCACCCCATCCCAGCAGCAATGCATATTTTGCACGCACAGACAAAGTGGAAAGGTATACATTGGTGGATGCCCAAGTCCTAGCTGTCACTTCATGGCCTTCTGGGCTTTCATGGCTTTCTGGACCTTCATCTTGGGCATCGCTTTGGGCAATGCTCTTTTGGTCCCCTTCATGGCCTTCATCTCTGGCATCTTGGTCTTCATGGGCTTGGGCTGGTGGATCTCCAAGCCATTCTTCATGAAGCTGGTCCTCCATGGTGTCATGCACACCTGGCAGTGTGGGAGCACCCAAAGACGCCAACCCCAAATCCAACTGGTGCATCCCTTGGTGCTGCAGCAAAGACGCAGCAGTGGCCCAAGTGGCTTGGTTCCATCACCCTCTGGCATGGCAGACTTGCTGGTGTCTTTCTTGGACTCCATCTTGGTGGCCTTCATGGAATTCATGGCGACCTTCATGCTGGTCTTCATGGCTTTCATGGTGGAAAGCTTAGGAGCCATGGCTGCACTGGGCAGGAGATGGATGCACCTACAGGTGGTGGCACAGGCGAGCTTGGGGCTTTGGAATGGCTTCCACAAAAAAGTCAAAACACATGATCATATGTAAACATAAAATTGGTTTTGATTGTCACCATGGAAACCCATATGGTTTACCCATATGGTTTATCATCATGGAAATGCATATGCTATTCAAATGGGTCATGCAATGGGGGGATATAGAAGTTTCATGGAATGCCACATAGCTATTGAAAGTGAAGCTGGGAACATGGAAGGCCATATGGGTTTTCTTCTGTGTAGCAATCAAAGATTGGGAAGAATATGGCATTGGTGGTTCAAGAAAAACCATGGAAGGCACATGGGAGGCCAAAAGGCTTTTGCTAAGCTGGAAGCAACATGCTCAACATGGGAAGCCATGTTGCTTTTGTTAAAAGCAAGAGGTATACACCAGCTGTAAACACACAGCTGGATTACGAATGGCAAAAACATGGGCACATGGGAAGCCAAAAGGCTTTTGGCAGCAAGCTTTCTGTTTGGCCTGCTGGATGCTTGCATCTGGGAATGGTGAAATTATCTCCTGGTCCACCAGTCTGGCTGGCGCAAGTCCCTCACATGGGTCTCCACAATGGCCGCTGCTGTGTGAACGAAGTTGTCGAACTGAGGCTCAGCCCTCCAAGTGCCCATCATGGAACCTATCTGGTTCTAATTCTCTTGGTTGTAGTGGTGGACAAGGCTGTATGCGTTGGACTGCCAAGTCCTTTGGACTGCCAAGTCCTTTGGACTGGCCTGACCCCTTTGGAGGAAGGATTGTTGGGACCTCTCTAGATCCTAGGTGAACTAGACAATGGCATTGGTGGTCACCTGTGGTGGTCAATGGATTTGGTTGCGTATACATAACTGATCTTATTGGTGCTTGAACCAAAAAATAATCATATCATAAACATTTCTTGTTGGTTGGAATATCATATATATGCAATGATAATAACACTGGGTGTCCAAAGACCAAAGTAATTGAAACACAATGATATCAAACATAGATGGAATATTACATATATTGTTGTCTTTACATTCATGTGATGCCATGTATGGTTTTTGATATATCATGGTATGGGAGGCCACAAGGCCTTTTTGCAAAGTACATGGTATGGGTGGCCATATAGGCTTTAATTGTATTGTAATATGGGATGCCATGTAGGCTTTCAAAATATATTTGCATATTTCAATATTTTGTATATATCCAATATTATCAAAGAGTATCAATTACAATTCTAAACCAGGTATGTAAATATATATATATAATATATTGGCAAAACTGTATATTTAACAAATAATCATATATATGAAAAATAAATAATTTTAGTTGTATCGAAATATCGACAAAATATTTCAAAAAATAACTTTAATTAAAATCAAAAATAAATGAGTTTGATCTTAAATTCACTTGTTGGCTCATATTAAATTAATGCATTTGCTTATTTAAAGTTTTCTTTAACAACTAAAACTATTATCTCAAATTTGACATTCTAGGCTCAAAAGCCCCAAAAAAATAAAAAAAAGATAGAAACAAATAGGTTCAGCTGCTGAACCTAAATTTCACAATTTAATTTTTAGGTTCAGCTGCTGAACCTAAATCTCAAAAATCCTGATTTTAGGTTCAGCTGCTGAACCTAACTCCCAAAATCTTGCTTTTAGGTTCAGCTGCTGAACCTAAAGCCCAAAAGTGTTGATTTTAGGTTCAGCTGCTGAACCTAACATTCTGAAGTGCTGAGTTTTGGTTCAGCTGCTGAACCTATTTGTTTTTGCCACCAAACTTCATATTCAACAGCCAAACCTATTTGTTTTTCAATGTTTTTTTTGTAAAATTATGGCCAAGATCCATAATTTGAGGTGAAACCCAGATTTTTTTTTTAAAAAAAAACAATACTTTAAAATTTTCAGTTTTTGAACACATTCAAACCCAAACCAACTCCACAAAACAATACATGATTGATATTGTTTTCAAACAGTATGCAGTTTTGTGTTTACTATACAATGTGCATATAATAAAAATGATAATGATACATTATACCCACAGTGGTTGTATTATATGACAAGGCTTCCAATGTATCTGCAAGACACAAATACTAGTCAAATTGAAACAGATTTTTATTTTTAGATATTATTGTGCACCTTTTTCCAACATTGCTGGCATAGATGTTGGCCTCTATTCATTGGGATCCCATCTCTTATGGGGTCCCAGTTCTTAGACACCAAGTCAGAGACCCATCCAATAGTTCACTGCAGTCATGGGAAACCCTCCCAGCTCACCAGAAGGAGTGAACTGAGTGAACCAAGTGGCCACTGAACCCAATAACAGTACAGTGGCCAAGATTGGCAGCCTGGCCCTCCAGCTGTGATGGATCTGACCAGGAGGGCCAGGCTGCCAATCTTGGCCACTGTATAAACTGGTAGTTGGCATCAATGTTATTGGGGTCAGTGGCCACTTAGTTCACTCCTTCTGGTGAGCTGGAAGGGTTTCCCATGACTGCAGTGAGCTATTGGATGGGTCTCTGACTTGTTGCCTAAGCACTGGAATGGCTATGGTTGATATAAGAAAAAATCAATCATGGATATGGTGGACATTTAGTACAAAAAAAACAGTTGGAAGGCTTCAAACTTGGAGAATAAAACCTTTAGAAAATCATGGTATAGTACCTTGTTTTGAAATTGGAATACCTGCATTGTGGTACTGGTGTGGTGGTATTACTGCCTGGCATGACATGGGAAGCCATAGAGGCCTTTGCAAACAATAGGAAGCCATGGGAAGCCAACAGGCTACCTTTGAAACTGTATACATGGGAAAAACCATGGACAAGATGGCTTACTTTCATTACTACCCCATCCCATCCCAGGACCCATGCACCTTTTGCACACACATTCTGCATGGCCAGGGTCTGGCCCTGGTCTTGCCAAAAAATGCATTGGTTTTAAAAGAAACACAATGGCATATATACATATATATATATGTGCATTTATATTTATATTTATATATATATGGTACATGCCCTCTCACTTGGCCTTCATGGCTCTCATGGTGGTGCTGGTCTTCATGGCTTTCATGGCTGGCATGGCCTTCATGCCCTTCATCACCTTCATGGCCTTCATTGCCTTCTGGGCCTTCATGGCCTTCTAGGCCTTCATCTTGGTCTTTCTGGGCTGGTGGTGGGCCCTAGCAAAGGTTTTGTAGCAGATGTGGTGGTCTCCTGGGTGGTAGCCCCTGCCTGGAAACAGCACCATGTGGAAAGCAAAAAAGTGGTGTCACAGGTTTATTTGGGAAAAATGCTGTATGGATTAAAATTGCCTTTGGGCATAGATCTGGTTCTGGAAAATCACCTGCATGGAGCATCCCCCATGGCCTGTCATCCCAGCTGGCTAAGACCATTGGATCCACCTGGGGCCTGGCTAGCCCCAGCCAAACAGGATGTGAACTGAAACTAATTGGCTGTAAAACAGCAAGGTACCACATTGGTGCCAAGGAACCATGTTTGGCACCCATTGGTCCACACCAGGACTTTATACCTCCTGGTATCATTTTTTTCTATCCTATTTCTACTTGGCCTTGTGGCACTGGCCCTGTTCATGGCTTGGGCCTGGGCAGCAGTTATGGCACTGGCACATGGCTGCCATGCTCTATACATGGGTAGCCATGAAGGCTTTTGGTGCATGGCTGACATGGACAGTGAATCAGTTTGACAATGTATGGCTGCATTGGCTTTGTGCTGTGCACATTTGCCACAGTAGCAGCAAAAGCAAGCATTTTATTCAGCTGGAAATTTAAATTATACTACTGAAATTATATACTAAACTATGTGGCATTCCCTTTCTGGCCCTTAGCCTTTGCCTTTGCCTCAGCTTCTGGTGGCCCATCATTGGTGGCCATGTTGTAAAGCAATGGCTGGTCCTTGTCAATAGGCGCATCATTGGTCAAGATTGAAATGTTAATGGTCAGGTGGGAGATGGGTAGGTTGGCATCACCCTGGTCTTTGGTCTGCCTGCACCACCAAAATGGCACCAATGAACAATCTGGATTGGGAAACTCATGGGCAATATTGTTTCCATGGCTGGAATTGCCACTGGTGGATAAAAGCTAACCATGGCATTGGTGACCCTTTAGCCTTGATGTGGACAATGTTGGCTAATGGCATCAATTTCAATTGATGTTTCCTTGCAACCCTGGCTTAGGTAGCATCTTTTCCAGTTTTGCCAGCATTTTTCAGATGCCATCTGTGTCAACTTTGGTGGCTTGGGCCTCTTCAAACACATTTTGGGACACAGCCATGGCAGTTGCAGATCAATGGCATAGCGAATTGAATTTGGTTTCATGGGACATATGTGGTACAAAAAACACACAAATATTTCTTGCCATGGGGAGCCATTTGCTTGGCTTTGGGAAATGAATGGCAAACTGAGAGCTTCACCCTATGCTGGCAGCAAACTGACTGTATGGGTAGCCATAAAGGGTTTGGCTGCAGCTCTTTTCTTCCATTTCCTCACAAAATGCCCTTAATTGGTATGCTACAACCTGCCTCACTTCTTGGTCTTGTGGGATTTGGTGGGCTGCTCCAAAGCAGTGGTAGTGCCTGGCCTCAAGTGGCAAATCACTGGGTCCAAGTGGTCTGGCTCCAGCAGAACTGCAAGGTCAGATCTGGCTGGCCTCTTGCCAGATACCAGGCAATCCACAAGTTTGTCACCCACAGTGATGGTCACCACACATGGGGATGGTGCAGCAATCCTTTTTTTCTTGGCTGGTGGATCTGCTTCCTGCTGGTCAAACAAATTATTGTTTCCATCACCTGGATCTTCACAATGGACTTTCTTGATCTCTTCGTTTCTGGCTTCAATGAGTTGCCCCAATGGCTCCAGCTGTGACAAGCTGGCATTCCTCTTTGGCTGCCCACCATGGAGAAGGCAAATAATTGGCTGGGATGTTGGTCTCACTTTGAGATACTTCTGACCTTCATGGTTCAAAATGAGGCTATGTGGGATGAGCACTGGCTTCTCCTCTTGGTACTGAATTTCAATGGCTTCCTTGATGGAGACCATGGCTGAACCAGTTGCATAGAATGGCAGGAGATTGGCACACCAATTGGTTTGAACAACTTGGCTGTCTCAAAGCAATATAATGCAATGCATGGCATGGGCAGCCAATAGGCTTTCGATTTGTATGCCATGATGTTGCCCCTATGCATTTCATTGTTGTTTGACAGAAAAAGCAAGAAAAAAACATTCTGTTAAAATCAAAACTTGCTACCAAACACAAAGAACCTTTCCACATAAATCAATTATATCATGTTTTTTCCAAATTATTTTTCCTTTTGCTTCAAAATTTGTTGCAGTCTAGATCAAAAGTTTACTTTCTCCAAACCATATTTTTGATATAGCTAACTCTGCTAACTTCGCTAAATATTTAGGGAAGTTAAGTTGAGTTAGCTAAAAAACAATTATGATACTAACTTATGTTAACTTAACATAACACTTATACTTAGTTCTACATAGTTAAAACATAGTTAACACATAGTTAAAACATAGTTAACACATAGTTAGAAGTAGTTGTTAACAATGATTAACTAACATAACTTCCATAACTAGTTATAACAAAACCAGGATTTCAAGTACATCTTCACTCAAGACTTGATGCGATCATCTCTTGCAAAACCGTGCAGCTACAAATGCATTCTGCATCAGCAGCTGGAGTGCAAACTGATTCAAACTAGAGAAGATCCTCCGTTGTTTGTACTCTCGCTCTTCGCCATTATACTTAATTGTACTTATACATACTTATACTACCTTTTACTGATATGTGTTTTCCTATGTTTTCCTTGGGATCCAAGTAGATCCAGGTGGATACCCGACCTGCAACCACAGTGTGGCAGGACTTGCTCGCCCTGACCGAGCACTTTGTTGCTGGTGCAATGGAAGATTCCAAATTTGTTGCCAGGAACCATGAAGATGGCACGCCGCCAACGCACGAAGAGGAGGAAGCAATGAAGAAAAACCGCGTGGAGTACCTTTGTTTTACAAGTCAGTCTCGCATCATGCAAATCACTCACTTGGCACATGTATGCACATGTAGCATCACTTTAGCACTTGACTCATTTTCACATCCTTTTCGATACGTGTCTTGCATACAAGTATCGATAGCTGTCATTGATTCAGATTGAAGTGTTTCTTTTTTGCGCCTGTAGACCACATTTCAAAATCTTGTGAGTTGCTTGCCCAAGGTACTGGCAAGGGATGCTGCATGGTGCACATTCGATGGTGCCAGGGCGAGACACGGTGCCCAATCCTTTTCGGGCCGCAATTCTGGCAAAGATGGGCTTTAGCAGAGATGGTATTCTGCCTGCACAGCTCCCCCTTCGTCACCTGGCAAAATTAAGATGATATGTTTTTCCCAGCTTGGTACGTGACGTGTTTGTTACTTGCAGTGTTTTGTTGTCCTGCTGAGAGTTGTCAGGTGCGAACTGCAACACGTTTTCTTTGCAGTCTCTGCTGGATGACAAAACAGCTGCCACTCTTGCGATCATGGAGTTGGAGCGGGCGTATCATGGATCAAAACTGCAAAGGGATTCTGCCAGATGTACATAGGGTTAACATGATTTCAACTACTTCTAAGTATGAAGTACCGGATAAATGGGGTCAAACTATAATCTATCATCCAGCTATCAGAGATAGGGACCTGTAGTTGCAGTGCTCATTATTTTTTATGTTTCAGACCTGCATGGTTGATGAACTGGTGTTGCTGTGTGGGATTCCAGAAACCCTTCATCACGACATGTGGTGTCCTAAATCCTAGCACTGAAAACCAGCAACCCCCAACCACCAAGCAACCGACCTTGATAAGATCTTATATCAGGTGTAGCTGTTTGCGTGTGTCTCTCACCAGAGCTAGGGGTGATTGCCCACTGCCTTGCTTGCGGTTGTTGATGATCATGCAGCTCTCTACTATGATACAAGCTTAAATCAGTAGCGAAGTCTTGCTATGAAGATCTATGAAGTATTTGCTCGCAAAAGATGTTGGGCTTGCCTGTGGTTCATTTGTTTTTCACGCAATAATTTCGACGTATTTCGACTTGTTTCCCAAGGGCTCTCAGTGGGCAAACCTCCAACGATCCGCCCAGGTATCCAGACTTGCTGGAGCACACAAAGCTCTTGGCACACTCCGCACCGGTTGATCCGGTCATCGAAGAACCCACACAGCTTCCAGCTCCCGAAACAGTGCCTGGCACTTTCGCCGAAGCGTTTGCCTGGTTTCTGAAGGCCGTCAGTTGATCGCTTTGGTTCGGAGTTGGTCAGTTGATGTAAGTTTTCTTTGGCCGGATCCTTTTCTTTCCGTTGTTTCCCATTGGTGTCTTTCGAGGTGGGAGGCAATGGCTGCAGCTTCGTGTCATTGTAAGCGAAGATGCTTCATGTGAGTCCCAAAGCCGGACGAACTCAGAACCTGCGGTGATACATCTCAGATTTGGCAGCTGAGCACGACCTGAAGGACATCTTTGACACAGCAATTCAAATCTAAACATCACAAGATGTTGAAGAAATCAGCTGGCTCCAGCCAAATCTACAGATGCAGTAGTTGCAGCCACAATGAGCGAAATGAACTTTAGAGTCACCTGAGTTGGGCCATGCTTGGCCATACTTTCAGGTACCTGGTATCGCCGATATCACAGCCACGGTGGAAAAAGACGTGCCATGGCGTACCTATACCATCTTTACGGATATCCGCCGTTCATCATTAAAGCCCACAGCCCGCAAGAATAGGGTTCGTTTCAAATCAGGGCCGAACAGCGAATTCTGTCGTCTTAAAGGGTCCTAGCTCCCTAGACTGAGATTTTTTTGGGGGGGCCTTCGAAAAAATAAAGTACGAGGCCAAAAATAAAGTACACCCGCGAAGCCTGTTTATGAAATTTACCAATCTCATGTCCTAAGAATCTGCTTTCCTGCACAGTATCAATTGATTTCCGCGGTAAGTCAACCGTCACCCCAGTTTTGTTGGTTATACCATCTCAGTTTCTTAGTAACAGTTTTTGTTCCTTTACCACATTTTTTTAGATCACGCTCAATTTGTCTTGCACGAAACGCCTGGTTTAGTTAGCAAACATCCTCATGTTTGCTTGGCTCACTTGGTTCACTCTCCCTTGTGAGGATGTTGAAGGAAACCACGGCACCTATAAACCATGAATCCGATGAATCCTTGAAACTTCCACCAAGAAAATCCTCAGGAAACCAGACATAAAAAACCAATAAAACGAAAAAAAACGCCTTTTCTCCTACACACTATCACAACTGCACCAAACAAAGCATCCCTAAATAGTAGAAGTGTCATCCAATTGCTGACCAGGTGGCTGCCGACTTCAGCGATGCCTTGACGGTCGAGCGACGCTCGGCCATAAACATTGACTCAAACGCCTCGGGTTTAACGGTGAGCTACGGAAAATCACCAGTATTAATAGGTAAATCATCATGATCATCATCCAGTGAACCTGCTTATAACCTAACTTACCTCGTATAAATTTATATAAATTTATTATAAGGCAGCATTTCTCATGAGTACCCCCTGGTTGTGATCAACGGTTTGCGAACCGGAAAGTCACCAGTTTTTGAGTCCGGAAAATGATCATGAGAAAATCATCCACAAATGGCCATTTTCCAGAGCTATGTTCAATAACCAGAGGGTAAGGATTTTCCCAGTAGATGTGTTTTAAGAGTAAGCCATATCTGATATTTCCATAAAATTAACAGATTAACAACGGGTACATGGCTTCAGAACTTGGGCATTCAAACCAGCCAAATTAGGGATAGCAGGAGAGGGAACAGGTGTAGTGACAGTCAAGTCATTGGGGTATATCCAATGGATGGCCTTTTCTCAAAACTGGGGGATTTTTTCCCCGGTCCGCCCGAGTATCTACAACTGGCATGTGTAGTTCAACAAATAAAGATAACATGTCACTGGGCAAACATTTTAGGGAGGTTTCGAAGGGAACAACTATGCCGAGAAATATCAGGGGTTCATGCACACATTTGAGAGAAACACCATTTCTTGAGACTTCCTTTCGTCTAGCTTCAACCAACCAGCTGCTATCAGCGCAGCCAGGTGTGTCAAACCCATACCTCCCAAGAGTTTTGGGTGGCAATCAGCACCGAATACCAGCATTGTTTACAGATACCCTCTGGTAAACTAACATAGCTATTGAAAATGGCCCATTTATAGTTGATTTACCTATTATAAATAGCCATTTTCAATAGCTATGTTAAATTACCAGAGGGTATGCCGTGTTCCCACAACTTGGAAATCAACAGCCATGCCAATATATGCCAAGCAGAGTTGCGGAAATCTAGAATCAACTAGAAGCTATAGATATCACTAGGATTCCATATAATTCTATATCTGATTGGTGGTTTCAAACATGTTTTATTTTCCATAATATATGGGACAATCCTTCCCATTGACTTTCATATTTTTCAAGATGGTTAAAACCACCAACCAGATATAATATTATATATGATATATATAGAATCTAACAAAAACTTGATGAATCCAACGGCAAAGCGGCCCAGGTTTGGCGCTTCAGTGAGGACCAACTAACAGGGCTGAGGGAACATCCCCGGAGACCATGGGATTTTCCCATGAATCCATTGATCCAAGCTGTAGATTTCTCGCCACAAGGAGTTGGTTGGTCATTTGCCTCTCTATTCACCGTTGGTTTACCACATTTTACCACCCCTTAAGTGTTTGTTAGGAGCACACTTTTTTTAAAAAAAGTGATGTTCTGGTTCGCAAATTGTTAAATTACCAGAAGATAAAATACAAACATATAACATATGCAGTTATATATATATACAATATATATATATATATTATATATATGTGGGTTTGTCTGAAAACGAGGTGTCGCCCAAACTCCCATGGTTATCATGATGTGTACTTTTAGAATTAGCATAGGGGGTATAGTTATTTTCAGACACTCCCATATATTCCCATATAATATACCTGCGAAACTGTTAGTGAAGGATTCCGCTCACCCGTTCCCAAGATCAATGGGTAGACATGCACCAGTTGACCCGAAAGAGATGGGTGGGTGGTTTTTCAGCGGCAAACATGGAACTAACTACAACCAACAATGGAGGGAATAGCATCAAACCAAAGGGTGAAAGAATCATCAGTCTGCTCAGTGTAAGAATTGGGGACAACAAATTTGGGGTCTAGCAACAATATGCAACAACTTCGTGGGGGCTGTTGGACTGGTTGTATACATATTCCATGCAATATCTGAATATTTCTGATATATATCGTTCAATTACTGTAAAGGGGGTAAAACAATGTCATTTTTACCACCCATGACTGGGAATGGTAACCATATCACCTATTTATGGTGATGACTGGGGGATGGTAAACATGACATTGTTTTACCCCCATGTCGTTGATCAACCCCATTAAATTGATCCTTTGGATCCACGCTTTCCACAGTGACTTGGTCAGGACTGCCGGACCTCAAACGAACGAACGTTCCCTGTGAAGCGAGGGGGCGGCTGCGCATAGCTGCGCATCTGACACGACATGAAACAACATCTTTGAGTCCCCATATATGTATACTATATGTATAGTTAACCTTTCAATATTGGTGCTTTCCAAGACCAGTTTGGTTCCAAAATCAGTTTTCAACGGCTTGCAGAGCTTGCCTTGCTGCAACCCAAAAAAATCGCATCGGAAACGACACGAAAAGACGAAATGGATACCATCGCCGCGATCATAAACTTGGTCACCTGCGAATCGCCGGTGGCAAAATGTGTCGAAGGGCTGACACCAAGTGGTTAGGGATACCTGCAGTATTTAAATTTGAATATTTTGAATGCCTGAATATTTTTGAGATTTTGGGCTAATATTTTAGCAAAAAAACAGCAATCTCTTCTGTCGCATGCATCCCAGTTGGCTCTATAACCCCTACAAAAAGGCCCCTGGCCGGTACCTGGGGTTACCTTAAAACCTGGCACCCCAAAATCCAATGGTTGAAAACCTTCTGTTCCGTGGTGATCAAAGGCACATCGTTTGGGACCTTAAAAGCTTCCCAGCAAGCTTTTCGCTGCTTGGCACTTTCCTTTTCAACATTTTCTCAACCCAATTCTGGTTGGTGGTTTGGAACAACAATTTGATTTTTCCATATATTGGGACTGTCATGATCCCAACTGACTCATATTTTTCAGAGGGTAGGCTCAACCACCAACCAGATGATCTCAGCCATGTCTTTGACATGTGCTGGAATCACCAAACAACATGGCTTTCCCGTGAAAATTCAAACATTTTTTTCACCCGTCAGGCGACGCCCGAAAGTCCCAAGGAGGTGTTAAAGGCGGCGCTGCTCTGAAGAATGTTTCTCCAGAAAATTCAGCCCTCCAAAAATGTGATTTTTCAATGGATTGGTTTACCCCATATTTAATGGGAAAATCTATGGTTTCCTGTAAATTTTCCCTTAAACCAATCCACTGAATTTTACAGTAATTGATTTTACCATGCAAAATAGAGTTTTGAACCAGCCAATCGGGTGATTTTACTTGACTTAAGAATTGATTTCTTGTCATGTCACCAAACATTTTGGTGAAAAACAACTCAACCGTCTCCCCACACTTTTTTGGGTTGAATCCCACAATTGCTTGGTAAGGGAGAATCTTTGTACGAATCAGCAACTCTCCCTATAGCAACCGCAGGAAAGATGGACAAGAGCAACAAATGCCATTGCATCCCAATATCCCAATCTTAGTGATGCATTCAACCTTTTCTATCTCTTGTCACAGGGGTTGCTATGACTTATCGTGTCAGGAAAAGCCGGGTTAAAACCGCCGCAGGTTTTGCGTCTCCAGGGCGAAGCCTTACAGCGTCAGCTGGAGACGCAGCACTCTGAACGGGAGAACCTGCGCCTCCAGGCCATAGTATGTTTTTCCCAACAAGAATGGTGATTTACCTAACATTACCTAGGAAAATGAAGGTTTCAATGGGAAAATCATAGGAAAAACCATAGGAAAATGGTGATTTACCCTCTGGTAAACTAACATAACTATGGAAAATCACCATTTTAAATGGGAAAACTCACTATTTCTATGGCCATTTTCAATAGCTATGTTAGTTTACCAGAGGGTACCTAACATTAACAAGATGATTTGCCCAACAGTCCAACAATGGTCATTTTCATGGATGTGTTCAATGTTTTGTGGAGGAATTATGTAACGGCCATGACTGGAATGATGGTGAATGGATTGGGACTCTTCCCAGCGGCCAAACTTTTCGGGCGAAATTATGATGCCATACATTCAGATGCGTGTGTTTTTGTTGGGTGATCTTATGTGATTTTAATGGATATGTTTTACCAACATGGTGATTTACCCAGGAACCTTGATAATTTTCATGGATCTGAAGTGGGGATACTGTAGATGATATCAGATATCACCAGTAAAAACTTGGAATCAGAAACTAGCAAACTTCATTGGCTGGTCAAAAATTGTGAACCAGGGGACGACAGATTTCTAGATTTCGGGTATGCCTAAAGAAATCAACGATCTAGTCTTGGGAACTGCCGATTTTGACCCATCCGTTTCGGGTGTTCTGAAATTTACTGTATCACCAATGATAATAGGTGATTTAACCAAGAAACATGGGTGATTAAACACATCAACATTATCAGATTATATCAGATTCACGCACAAACGTAACATAGGGGTATCACTATCACCAGCAAAAAATGAGGTTCACATACATAACCAGCAAATTCCAGATATCACCCGCAAGAAAGCATGGGGATTTAACATGATTCATTTTTTATTTGTTTGTTCAGCCAGCAACCAATGGTTTGCACTGGATGAATTGAAGACTAAGAGACACCAACCATAGATTATGTCAAAGCCAGGGTAAAGCACAAGTTACTGTACATGGGTTTATTTGGACCCATGTTTTGGAAAACAATGATGTCTCTTTTACTTAACATCTAATATTTTAAATGAATTCATCACCAATTGGTAGGGTAATAAACCAACCATTTCATGAGAGTATCAGGAGATAATTTAATATATATATATAATTATATAATGCTATAATCTGCAGAAATTGATCACGACCTCACATCGCGATGCCACTGGACTGATACTTGGGATTGGGTTTTTCTGTCGGGTCAGTGACTCAAAAAACCCCCAGATGGGCCCAGATGGGATGCACAGAAATCTTTCCGCCAGTCATTGCTTCGTAACTAATTTGGTTTTAGTTGAAATTCTGGAGGGACTACACGGTAGCAACACTTGAGGGTCAAATCAATTAACCTGGGGGTATACACTATCATGATACTGTAGGTACCCTCTGGTAAACATACAAATAGCTATTGAAAATGGTCATTTATAGTGAAATTTCCCATTAAAAATGGTGATTTTCCATAGCTATGTTAGTTTACCAGAGGGTAAAATGAGTGGTGAATGGGGGAATGACTTTTCATGATGTTCTTTTTGCAATTTTTGTGGAGGGATATGGTACGGTTTTTTATGTGGGAAACCCAAGGCTGCACATTCAAGTGACCAACCGGGGGGGTCATGTTGAATCATCCCAAATAGATCCCCCAGCAAATTCAAGCTACAGAGTTGGTGGCCACAAGCACTATACAGAGGCTTCCATTTTAGTCAGGCTAACCCTGAGATGAAATCCAGGTCCAAGATTTTGTAGCTTAAACTTGTGAATATCATTTTATAAAGGAGTCATTTTAGTCATGTTAGCCCATCATGAAAACCGCAGTGGCATTTTGTAGCATGACATGATGAGCTTCATACTGGCTTATAAAAATCAAACGGGCCTTTTGTAGCTTAGATGTGGTTCAAGCAATCCGTTGCAGAGCTGCCGCAATACAATGAAAAGGACCAAGCAGATTCAAACAGAACAATTCTGCATGATGATGCATGAATATGCATGATATGTATTGATCTGTATTGATCTATATTGATCTGTGATGAATGATGATGCTTGATGAATCTTGGTGGATGATGTTGAAAACAACGTTGCATTTTGTAGCAACGATGTTCCTTTGCATATGCAGTCCTTGAAAATGAGATTGGCATTTTGCAGCAAAGGGTATGTCCTTGTATGATACAGTTGTTGAAATTGAAGGGGCATTTTGTAACAAGGGAAAACCTCCCCCTATGTCAAGGTTGTTGAAACGAAGGGGCATTTTGTAGCTAAGGCTATTTTCGAGAAAAATGGAGCTCAGCAACCTCATTCTATAGCCCCAAGCTTGTGAATCCTTTTTATGCCTTACAGACCAGGGGTCACAACGTCTCCCCTAAAATTCGATGGGGGATCCAAATAGATGTAATACCCAATGACAAAGCCCAATTGGGAATAGTTTATTTTTGGGCTTGCCTCTTCATCATATATATATGCATATATTGTATCATATTATCATACAGATCATACATGACAGGATTGTTTGAGGTTGTTTGAGGTGTGTCTAGGGTTAGCCATGAGGTTGAAGCAACAGAAGCACAGAAATTGGATTTGACCTGCCAGAATGCAAGTTGTCACGCTCCAAGAATGGGAAATGGGACATGTTTCACACTCCAAATTGGGGTTTTGAAACAACAAAAAGAAGAAACTGAACAAACATGATGAACGCCTGACCATTGGGAATGCCGTAGAAGGAAGCTTTTATGTTCCTCACTTCAAAGGCAAACCATGAATTGGTGTGGGGGTCCTGGATTTTAGGGCACAGATTAGTTTAAGGGGTTTATTGAAGTCAAGGACCGCAAGTACGCTGACAAGCAAATGGAACCTATATATAATAAATGGTACACTACCAATGTAAGAAGAGACCATGATCTAAAATGATCTAAGATGATCCAGCAGTATAACATCTAAGATCATGTAAGATCGTCTAAGTCTGACATGATGACCCTTGAACTCACAACTCACATTGCACCTGTCGGTCGGTGTCAAGGCCGGCCAGGGCCCCAGGGCCCCACGTCGATCCGTCCGTTGATCCACGCCAGGTGCGGCTCTTGGAACGTGATCTGCGGCAACGAAACGTGGAGTCCCTGGAAGAAGAGGTCCAAAGCCTGGAGGTGCCGATTGTCCAATGGCGATTCAGAACAGGATGGCTGGATGAAGAAGGGTGCCAATGTATATAAATACTATTATTAATTAGTATTATTATTATTTATTATTAATATATATATATATACTCTATATATATATAAATATTATTGTATATATATATATAAATATTATTGTGTATATATATATATTTTTTTGACTACTGATATTTAGATGGTGTTTTTATGGTTGCTTCTTTCATCTTCATTCATTTTTCAGAAAAATCTTGGGGTCTTCATGAGATCTTCATCAGATCAGGTTTTGGTTCCAGGGCGTTTCAAGGTGTTCACCAGCCATCCAACTCCCGAAAGGATCATAGTCAGTAGTACTTCGTAAGATCCGAATCGAAACGGTCCCATCTTGTCAGGCATTGCTACATATTCAATGCCCTTAATAACTATAAACTGATACATATGTAAGTATAATGTATATGTATATAATTATAATATACATGATAATGACATTATATAGATCAAATTCATATTTAATGATTCAAGAACATAAACTACGTATCCTATAGACTTCAGATATCTTTAGATAAGCACATAGTAATAACATGATAACTATCCCATAACATAAACATGATTTGTAGTTTTTCAAGCAATAGAAAACATATTTGAAACCTATGGTTTACCTACGCTATTTCCCTGCCAATCCCTAGGCGGAGAACCGCAACCAGCAAGCGGTGCAGCAGGAAGCCACACGGCTCTTGGCGCGGCGCAAGAAGCTGCAGGAGGCGCACGAACTGGAGCGATTCATGGGCGATGCAGGGGCGAAGTGGAGCAAGTTTCATGGGAGATGTGGGTAATATATGGTTAATATATATGGTCTGGTTAATATATTGTTAATATATATATATATATAGTCTGGTTAATATATGTATGATATATATATATGATATACATATATGTATGTATATATGGTCTGGTTAATATATGGGTAATATATGGTCAATAGTAATAATCTATACTTATAATTTAGTTAATGTGGGTAAAACAATGTCATTTTTACCACCTGGGAATGGTGAGTTTATACCACCTATGTATTTATGGTGATGACTGGGGGATGGTAAACATGACATTGTTTTACCCCACATTGTATTCACTGTGATGTATGAAATAGTCTATTACTATTATAATCCATTATATAATCTATGGACAATTGGGATTACTGAAGATTTGACTTGCGATTTTAGTTGGTGACATCTTCACCAAAAGTTGGATTTTATAAGATTTAAGGGATTTTAGCGAGATAGACATGGCGTATATTGGGACTTACTGGGATTTATGGCGTATATTGGGACTTACTGGGATTTATTGGGATAGTATGGGATTTGAATATTTATGGGATAGAATTGGATATTAATGGTATGTTACTGAATATTTCATGGGATATGAATGGATTTTACTATTTCACAAAGCAATGGTTTGACCCGGCACATCAGAAAAAGATATGAACAATTGGGACCAATTGACCACGAAAAATGGTGTACCATCGTGATTTAACAATAAACAAATCTATGTCCTGGTTTGGGGATTTTGAACATCACCTGAAAAAGTATCTGTTGGAGATTATATTATATATATATTATATTATATTCCCGTTCTTTTTGGGTGATGTGAAAAATTATGACATTTACTAAGCCCTGATTTGCATTTTTGAAGCGAAAAGTCCTGATTGAACCATGACCATCAAACCACGAACAACGAGGGTTTACCATGAATGAGCTTGACCAGCTAACCAGCCATTCTATGGAAGGTTTCAGCAGAATCAAGGATCTTGATCCAACCTTCCATAGAGGGTTTTCACATTGAAAGATCGATAAACATGGCTTGTGAAAACGGGCATTTTATGCAAATATCACGGGAATATGATGATAGTTCATATGATCTTAGCAACAATAGAAGATGGATAGTATGTCAAGAACTGGAGGATATTACATGATTATTACATGATATTACCAACTATGAAGTTTGGATTTTCATGGCAAGAAATACGTACCAATTTGGGGATAACCGACTGAGACTAACCCGACTCATCCGACTAACCCGACTACGGATGACGACGACTGACTAGACTTGACTCACGTTAAACCGACCGGGGAAGCCCCATTGACCCTCTGGTAAACTAACAATTTGCTATGGAAAAACACAATTTTTAATGGGAAAACTCACTATTTCTATGGCCATTTTCAATAGCAAACTGTTTGTTTACCAGAGGGTAAATTTAAATCCACTTATTCCCCACCTGTCAGGTGAGGGTTGTTAGATTTTATGTGAGCTGGCCTGCCTTCCTCCGAGTGTTCCCGGCCGGACCTTCACCGCAAGCTCCGGATCAAAGTGTTCCCGGCCGGACCTCAACCACAAAGAATCTCTGAAGATATACCAGATAGAATGCCAGAAAGAATGTCAGAATATATGGCAGAAGGTATGTCAGAATAGATGCCGGATAGAATGCCAGAAAAGATGTGAGAATAAATGCCAGAAAGAATGACTTCCAGATGGTATGTCAGAGACTATGGCAGAATAATGGATCAGGGCGGGGATCACTCAAAGAAAGTAATTTTGAGGGTTTCCTGTTGTTTTTCTTTAGACATCTTCTCATGTTCTGGACCAAGTCTGGGTTGGATTGAGATCTAAACGTGACTGACGTGATGTTGCTTGTAGATATCCCATAAATATCTCATACATATCCTACGATTAGATATCCCAAAACTACCTATCCCCATCTATCCCCATCTATTTCCCGTATTTGTTATAACATGTTTATATAAACAAATCCCATCCAACTCCAATTTCTGGGCTGGAAAAGATTACCCCACGCCCTGAGGCTGAGCTTGACACCGCCACGCTTGAAACGGGCAATGTGCAGCGCAAGGCCGGGGCCTGGGGGCCCCCAGGGGGGTTGGGAACAAACCTTGCTTCGTCTGGCGAAACGGGAGGGGTTGAGTACTTGGTTTCTGGGCACTATAGTGCTGTATATCCATCTCTATAATAAATATATATATATATAATTTAATATATATATATATACTATATATATAATATAATTAATATATATATATAATATAATATATAATATGATTTGATATGACATGATATGATATAATATGATTTAATATTATATAATATAATATAATATTATATAATATGATATAATATAATATATATAATATATAATATACTATGTATCCGTGCATGTCCATGTATATCCCATGTATATCCCATATGTTTTTCCCATGTTTTTATTTTGCCTGGTTATCGCATGATGGTTGTTAGCCATGGATGTAAATGGGCTGCACATCCAAGTAACTCAGTTGTTACAGATGTTTTTTTTACCTTGAATGGAGGAATGCACAGAGCAGAAACAATATGTGTTTGCAGGGTATCTAAGATTGGCCATGGATTTTTGTCGGAATGCGTCACAACCTATCTATTGATGATTAAACCAAAAGGTAGTTGGATGAACACTCCAGCTGGTAAGTTATTGAAGACCATGGTTGCCAAGGCTTGAAACCAGTTTTTTAAGTATGATATCTGAGCTAGCCAGAAGAATAATTAGGGTACCCACCAAATGCACTGCTTAATCATGCTTAATCATGTGTCCTATTAAGATTCATATCCCATCTTTGGGCAACACCACGTGACTGGGGGTATGAGCATCCATGACTCAAAGCATTTTGATAGGAAGACCCTTGGAACAGGATTTTGATGCTGTGTATCCAGTGAAGAGTCTAGATGCACCTTACGGCCGACCTCCACCATACGGCCGATGGGGTTACAACAACCAGAATTTCGATCCGTTTCATCATGGCGGTCATATGATGGCCTTGGATTATTTATGATTATATAATTATCTTGTATATATATATATATACGTATATCATATCATATCACATAACTTCACTTCATATCATATAATATCCTTTCATATAATATCCTTTCATAGAATATAATATGTTATAATATCAATCCATATGAAAAATATATAATTATTGTATATTCTTTATTATATATCATATATTATATGCTATATATTATATATTATATATTTTACAATTATATATTATATATTAAATATTATATATTATATATTATATATTATATATTAAATATTATATATTATATATTATATATTATATATTATACATTTATATATTTATATATTTATATATTATTTATTATCATATATATATATATTATATTATGCATCATTTATTATAGAAAATATATAATATATTATATAAAATAGAATATATATTATATATTATATAATATACATAATATATGATATATTATATATTATATATTATATACATTATATAATATATTATATATAATTGATTATGTATTATATATAACATACTATATCATATCATATTATATTGTAAAATATTAGAGTCTATTCGATTCATCTACACATCCATATAGCATCTAGACAGAATTCATCACGACCGATCCATGGCCAGCTTCACCAAAAAATCTAGGGCACCTCCAAATTTGATGCTAAATTAACCATAATTCTCCATATGATCCATATGATCCCTATTCTTCTAGCCATGACTTGAGGTCCCAAACATGGGGGGGGTATTTTTCATAGTAGGGGGATAAGATTAGTTGGTAACAGCTCCCCAATTTCAGGCTCCATAGATGCATGCATTGAATCACCTGGTTGGTGGTTTGGAACATGAATTTTATTGTTCCATATATTGGGACTATTAATCCCAACTGACTTTCATATTTTTCAGAGGGGTAGGTATACCACCAACCAGACATTGTTTTTTTTCGGGGGTCCTGTCGATTTTCCCCTAAGGTCTCGACCCCCATGGCTGAGATTGCTGATGAGGTGAAACGGGGTTTCACGTGGCAAGGGTCACTGAGTGGTTGTAGTGGCAATGGCAATTTTCATAGGGAAATATGATATATATATATAGTGTTTAATACATAAATATGTATACAATTGGTGTGTATAGATATATATACACATAATGATATGTATGTATATACATAATCTGTGCAACATGCATGTATACATATATATATATACATACTATTCAAATTTTTACTGAAACTGGGAATACTACAGAAACATACATGGAAAGAAACACTCCTCTCAGTTTTGTGATTTTATAGGTCAAGGTTTAGGTATCCCCAAATTGACAGTTCCCTGGGTCTGTAGCTATCCCTTTCTCACTCGCTGGTTAACTTTTAGAAGATGCAACTTCCCATTTGTTCCAACAGATGTGTCAATCATGGTAGATCGAATGGTATACCAAAGACACCCATCAATTTTCCCGTTTACGGACGATATTGATGATGATTTTCTGCATGAAATTCCAAGGCCACATAAGTAATTCACAAGGCTTTGGTTTGAGACCGACTGGTGGATGGACATTGGATAGAGAATACTAAGTGATGAGCATAGCAATGAATCCCAAGGGGGACAAGGTCCATGGTCCACTAGAGACGCCAGTGATTCATATACAGTATGTGTATGTATGTATATATATATATATACACGATATATATATATATACACGATATATATATATATACAGTGTATATATATATACAGTGTATATATATATATATACAGTATATATATATATATATATTTACAGATATACAGTATATATACAGTATAGTATATATGTATAGACACCGTATATATATATATATATGCTGAGCGAATGACTTGGTGCCAGGATGACTTGGACCTGGCACGCTGGGAGTGCAAACGCCTTGAGAAACGCTTGGCTCAGGCCCCTGGGTTTGGTGACATTTTAGCTGGGGAAACTGCACCCAACTTGGGTGTTTTTTTTGGGTTAGATGTTGATGCCTAGGGTCATAGGTATAGCATGTGATAGCTCAGTTGGTCTTGATTCTCTTGGTTTTTCATTAAATTGGGTTGGAGATGATCATAATGCACTGGGTTTCTCCATGAAGAAACAACAGTAGCGACTTCGCACGACTGGTTTTAAATCCAGAGTATGACATTATTATAGATGCAACCGCTTAAAATGTGGACATACCTTCAAATGGATTGTGGTCAAAACAATACTGCAAGTCTTGCATCCCATGAGCTAGTACCTCTTGTCATTGTAATCAAACATGATTTGCTGGAAATCACCCATTTAGTTCGATGTTTCTTCCTACTAAAGCATTCAGCAAACTAGGAGATTTCCCATTGCTATTTGAACATGTTGTTCGGGAGTGGATAGATCTGTCAACATCAACAGGCTGTAGGTTTCGGGGATGAAAACTGTTGGTTGGTTGGTTGTGGTGACTGTGGTTTATTGGCTTGGGAATTTCGAACTTAAACCATAATTTAACGGGATAGCTATAAAACAATCATATACCACCAGTATTTCATGTGATGAACGATGGATTTTGCAGGGCTCAACGGTTGCAAGCAAAGTCCTGGGCATTTAGGCCCCATGGTGTCCCTTTTCCCCATTGGGGCAATGGCATAAAATGAGAGTTAGCCAGTACAATTGGGGCAGAAGAGGGATTCAACCAACAAATTGGTGATTTATTGTTGGTTAGGGTTTATGGATTTTATGGTAGATATAGATCTATAGCATTCTATAGTTGCAGTTGATGGTGCCTTTGAACGAACCCACGTCGAATAACAAAAAGGCACCACAGTGTAGCAAGATGTCGCGACAAAATGATGGTGAACGGATTAGGGGAATCACAAACAGTTTAGTTGTCAGACATGGAAATGCTTGCTGAAAATTTGGGAGCCCTATCAGTCCCCATTTCGATTCATGAAAGGGTCCATGAATCGCCCAGGCGCGGAGCTGCAATTGTCAGCTCCTTCAGGCAACTTGCTTGTATATCACAATGGGTAATAAACATATGAAATACACCAGTTTGTATCATGTGCTGGCCTTCATGAACTGCTCTTGAGATACCCAAAGCGTTTGCACGGATGACATGATTCAAGCGTTGGTCGGCAATGATGGCAGATGTTTTTGTCTGAAAATATTGGGACAACTCCTCATCATGTTCGTTTTTTTTTCCATGGTGTTTTTCTTGTTTGATCTTGTTTTGTATGTCCCATTTACAGCGTATGGGTTATATTGCAGTTACCAGTGGCTTGAACAGATAATGATGAACAACTTGCACTGCCAGGGAGGCACATCCAACTAGCTGGAGTTGAAAAAAAACGTTTTTTTTTTGCTACCCTCTGGTACACTAACATAACTATGGAAAATCACCATTTTTCATGGGAAACTCACTATTGCAATGGCCATGTTCAATAGCTATTTTGACATAACCAGAGGGTAAATGGGTGTTCACCCAACCCGCATGGACTCCATCGTTATGGTTTTGATTTGAAAAGAGCCTGAAAGTTGGATAGAGTTCACCACCCAAGCATATAAAAGGCCCCATATTTACCCTTTGGTTATTTAACATAGCCATGGTATAGATGGCCCATAGAAATAGATGGTTTACCTATTAATAGCATGGTGATTTTCCATGGCTATGTTAGTCATAACCAGATAGTAATCCGTTTGTTTTTTGGCTTATGAAGCACCAACAAGCAATGATCGCCGGGCTGGCCGGAAAAGCTATTACCTGGGGGAGTCACCTTTGAGGCCCCTTGGATAGCTATGGATAGCTGGCTTGCCAATCCTCCACAAAGACGGGAATATCATCAGAATCATCAGAAAGAAATGGTTTGGTTTGGTGTCCTGTGTCATCTGAATTGGGAAATTCAGAGGTTTCAGATTTTTTCGAAAAAACTAGCCAGAGTGTAGTTGAGTTTTTCCAAAATGAGCTTTTTTCAACTACTAAAACAACTCACCAGATAGCTTCCAGATAGCTGTTGTAGTAGTTGAGTTTCAAAAGCCTGGTGTTGCTTGATGATCCTGATCGTTTCATAGGGATCCACAGAGATAAACTGAGGAAACTGAGGATTCAAAGACATGGTTGGCTTAAAACTGCTTGGAGGTTTGGAACCATGGAATTTTACATGACTGGTTAATAATGGTTGAGAATGGTTAATAATGGTTAATATATGGTTAATATATGGTTAATATATGGTTAATAATGGTTAAAAAATGTTAATAATGGTTAATGACTGGTTGGTGCTTTGGAACATGATTGTTATTGTCCATTTCATATATGGGATGTCATCCGAAACCCATTGACGAACTCCATCATGTTTCAAGACGGTTATTGCACCACCAACCAGTTACCCTCTGGTAATTTAACATAGCTATTGAAAATCACCATTTTTCATGGGAAAATTCACTATAAATGGTGATGTTCAATAGCTATGTTAAATTACCAGATGGTATTTCAGTGGTTCCATGGGGAGTGTCACATGCCAGAACCAGTCACCACGCCTTAGAAGCCAAGCCACGTGTCCTTGTTGTATGAAATATCCCCGATATACCATTGGATATATATATATATATATACATGAAGGCTTTGGCTAGGCAGGGTTTCCCCACGACCTTGCATTCCATCTGCCTTAGCGGGTCCTTCGCTCTTTCTACGGACCTGCGGGCCTTTCCCATTTGGCCTTCAATTCGTCGCTCGTTGCGCTGGGGCTTTGCTTTGCAAGTTCTTGGTGCTCGAGCTCTACAACCAGGTGATCTTCATCCTCCTGGGCTTGGGGTGTTTATGGGCTTTTTCCTTGGATATTTCTTGGTGATCATCCTTGGCCATTACACCAACAGCGCGGAGAAGGGGGAGGCGTCTCAGGGCCAAAGCTCGCCAGCTCTGGCATTTGCAACGAACCGGCAAGAGGCTCCTTTCCAGGGAAGGGTTAAGGAGGATTCTTGGCCTTTTGAGTGCACACCATTCCGGCGACAGAGCCTTTCTGCAGAATATCTCTGCAGCAATGGTGCAGTCTGTGGTGGACTGGCGTTGCAAAGTGTGTTGGAGAACCAACAAGGCGCACTCAGACAAGTGTGCGAAGTGTGGAATCCTGTGGACACATGGCATGGACAGCACCTATGTTCCACAAAAAAATCCATCAAAGAGTCCAAGGAGAACTCAGACTTCAACAAGCTGGAAATATGCGTCATGGGAGGCAGATTCTGGCTGGAGCAGCAATTCTCAGTGGCAAGAAGGTTATCAACGAAACTACGCTCCGCAACGACGCCAGCGTGGAAGTACCCCGAGGGGGAAGGGCAAGAAGAAGAAGAAAGAGGAGAATGCAGAACAGTTGACTCCGGCTCCGGAGCCGCCCTGGAACCCAAATTATGCTGGTGGCCCGTCAGTTGCAGATTCGGAAGCTCCGTCAGGAGCTCAAGAGAAACTGGTAAAGCTGGCCACAGCTTTGTCGGAATCGAACACCAGCGTTCCCAGCAGTGTTCAACATATCGTCTCGGAGCACTCCACACCAGTTCCTACGACCAAGGGACTCAACAAGGCGGTCGACAAGATGGGGCATGCAAGAAAGAAGCTCAAAGAAGCAGAAAAGGCGCGCTTGAAGCTTCATGCATCATGGAGACACTACATTGCCGATTCACTGAAGAGATGGAAGACCTTCGCAGAGAAGTTTGCAAAGGACGACCAAGATCTTGCAGAAAAAGTCAGATTAGCCAAAGAAAGGTTGCAGCAGACCAAGGACGATGTGGAAGCAAAGAAACAAGCCTTGGAGGATTTGGACGAAGAAGAGGCGGTCGAAATCTCCGACGAAGAGATGCCGGAGAAAGTTGTCTCAGCCGAACACCTCCAGGAGAGTATCAACCACATGGTCATGAATTTGGGCGAGATGCAACAAAAAGCAGAGGCAGCCATTGTGGATGCAGGCGAGAGCAAAGCCAAGCGCCCACGCATCGAAGAAGGGCGAGAGGGCGATGGTGCGGAAAAGCCTGGAACTGCAGGGCCATCCTCGGCGCCTTTTGGCTAGCCGGGCAAGTAGACTTCACAGAGACTTGTCAACGGCATTTTGGCGGCTCTCTTGCGGTTCTTTTGAACTGGAGCCACAGCATTCTAGAAGAGTCAACCTATCTTTCAGAGTGGTCGGCATCAATTGCTGGACTGGACTTGGAATGGGAGATGCAATCCAGGTCGTGGTCCAGCCCAATTGCAACAACCAGGAGTTTGAGACCACGATCTACACTTCGTGGACCAGGAGATCGGCGAGTTCATTTTGCAGATAAGGTAGAATTCTATGTGGGCGATGAGAGTTCTTTTTCTCTGCGATCTTTTATGAAACCACTCCAACACGCATCAGATGACGAAGATGATTCTGATGAAACGTCTTGGATGTCTACACCAAGGAATGGTCAGCCTGTTGGTGAACGGCTTTCACCAGATGATGCTGACGCGATTGCCGACAACCCTGAAGTTGCACAGCAAGGTGAACTCCATGAGATTGAAATTGAGATCGAAGCAGCCGCAAATGAGGAAGATGAGGAGCCACAACCAGAGTCTTCCAGCAGTGAATCGGATAGTGGTGAAGTCCGACGTTCAGTGATTGTTTATTTTCTGGACAAAGACCCAGTACACTGTCGTGCTCGCTGGCAGACCTATGAGAAATTTCACAAGGATATTGCGTTCCAGAGTTGCCTCAGTATACATGATGTGGCCCATGTTCACACTGTTTGGCATTCTCCTGAAGATCTACGGCTGGCTCAGACAAGACCTCTGATTGCGCAGCAACCAGCCGATGTTTGGGAGGGATCCACTTTTCAGCTTGTCCTTCTTGATGTTGAGTTTCACAATGGTCTCCCGTCACTTGCGCCTGAGATCGTGAGACGTGTGAAGCTCCTTCCCAAAACAGCATCGAGAAAGACTCTTTTAGCCCTACTTGGACTACAAGCACATTGCCAGCATGTTCAACATACATGTCTTCTTTGGCATAATCATATCAGGGTCGCGACGCATCGACGGACTCTCATTGATTTGCACCATGGAGACAACGTGCGCGTTGCAGTCCCTCCAGCGGCGGGTGGACTGGACTCGTATTACACACGAGAAGTTGCTCAGTGCTTGCGAAGAGGCTATTCACCGGCCAATATCCCTGCACTTCTGGAGAATTTTCCCAATGGTTTGGACGTATCAGACATGCCGATTCTGGACACGTTCAACTACATTCCCAGTGCTGAAGACTTGGACTACGATCGAGATGCAATGTCACTCATGCAAGTGCAAGGAGTGAGTCGGCCTGCTTTTG
Organism: Cladocopium goreaui; assembly: GCA_947184155.2. Lineage (NCBI taxonomy): Eukaryota > Dinophyceae > Suessiales > Symbiodiniaceae > Cladocopium > Cladocopium goreaui. The sequence goes on from CAMXCT020004491.1 coordinate 76,789, forward strand.
ACCCATGGCCGGAGTTCCTTTCAAAGTCCCACCAAGAACACCCGTTGCACTGCAAAGTTGGAGATCAAGACCTACGAGAACCTGCAGACTTGGAGAATGAGATTCAACCCCCTCCAGAACAAGGGCGTCCTGAGCTCATCTTTCGAGAGGTTGCTCGCTTCCTTCAAGTTCTTCAACCTGTCTGGATGCAACAGGCAGCAACAGAAATAGAGGAGGAAGGAAGGGTTTTGTATGTGAATGTTTGGTATTCTGATCATGATCGTTTTCCACGCTGTGATGCTCCTCGACCAGCCAGACTTTTGGCTGATGTGTGGAACTGGCCGGATCGTTTGGCTGAAGCGTGGGATGATCGAGTTGATCCTGATTCGGAAATTGACTTTTACTTGATACATCCTCAGCCGAGGAACATCGATGGCCAAGAACAAGGTAGAGTCCCCCATGTATTGCTTGTTCAGCACCAACGTGAACATGAGCGAAGCATCCATGTCAATGTGATTGATCCCATGAATTCACGAACGCCATCGACTTCCTTTGTTCAGACTGGACCCAGACCATTGCGCAAAGAGGATCTTCTCGCCATCGCGGGCATCTTGGACATGAACATGATTACAAGTCTTGTGGACTGCATGGCATGGCACGGAGATGATCAACTAGATCACACAACTGTTTTTCCAACGCGGAATGGAGACAGCTTCATCATGATCCGAAATCACCTTCGCGACATCATGACACGTGCAGCATCTAGCCATGAAGCCGCACGATCCTCAGCCAGTAGTTTCCTTCAAAAAGGACAGACACGGCAGAAGATCATCCTACAAGATCTCCTCGAAACCACGGAAGCACATGGCCCGAGCGGTGCCTCGTGCAAAGCAGCATTCAAAGTTGTTTGGGCAGCTGCGCGAGAAATTCACCCGAGCTTCATTGAGGTTGCATCAGGTGCAAATGAAGAAGATTGCAGATTGGTGCTGAAAGAGTTTGGTCTTGCCTGCAGACCAGTAGTTTGTGCTGAGCGAGACTCTGTTGTTTGCTTTCCTTGTCACTCTCTTTATGGTCACCACTATGTCCTAGTCAACATGGAGACAGAGGACAACACAGAGGACAAGGATGGGATCACTCTCCATTCGAGCGACAAGCTGCTCACAGAACAAGAGATCATGCGTTTCCTCTACCAGCTGGGGTTTCGGAGGGCTGTTATTCAGGTTCAACTTCAAGTTTACCCTGATGTTCACAAAGTCCTTTTCCGTGATCAGAAAGTTGAATTACAACGACCCCAAGGAAAATTGAGAGCCACTCCAATTTGGCCTGCACGACAAGAGGGTCCTGTGGGACTAGAGCCTTTCTTTTGCCAGCCAAACACACCGCCTGGGGATCACACTATTGATATCGGCATCAACAATGCAGACATCCAGGAGCTTTTTCAATCTCATCATGATCTTCTTCGACAAGACTTTGAAGGTTTGGATTTGCCGGACGGGCTGCAACAAGCTGTGTCTGCGTGTGATCCTTCTATTCCATTTGCAGAAATGAATCGGCTCTTGATCTACACAGATGGGTCCTCACTTGGGGCTCTGAAAAGGATGCCTCCCTTGCGTGCGGAGCTTGAAGGAAGTGGAGACTCATGGGCGTACCTTGTTTTGGGAGAGCGCTATGAACCTTGGGGCCTCCGATTCATTGGATGGACAGCTCAGAGTGTCATTTACGACCAAGAGAACAATATGCACATAGGAGCCCAGAGACTAGGTGCCGATGTTGCAGAGAAAGAGGCATTGGCGTGGTCTGCTTTTTGGCGATTAAGCCAAAATTGGAGCATCCCAACATGCTTCAGATCGGACTCGCGCACCGCCTTAGGCCAAGCCTGCGGCACTGTTGGCGCAAGCACGCTTGAGGAGGAAACCTTTACCCTTCTTCGTGGAGCTCACCAAGCAGTCGAAGCCGCCCTAGGCTCACAAGGCGTCCTTTATGATCATGTTCCAGGCCATGCTGGAGAAATGTGGAACGAGATTTGTGATTGGCTTGCGAAAAAGGAGCGAGAAAGAAGTTTCTATTGCCCAAGACCAAGGCTTGGCATGCGAAAATGGAGACAAGCTATTGGGCACCTTTGGATGGTTGTGAGCCCTCATCCAGATCTTCCTCGTTTCACTGGTCAAGGACTGGCAGCTCCACCACCAAATTTACCACTTCCAGCAGACGAAGAATGTCAAAGACGAACACCAAGTCCACCTACATGGCACGCTGTGGACTTTCGAGTCAGCATGTGTACAGCCAATGTCAACTCCATGAGCCGCAATCCTGACGGATATGGAGGTAAAGTGGACTACATTCGGCGACAATTCAAGGAACAACGTTTGAATTTCCTTGGACTCCAAGAGACAAAGGCGCCGGAAATTTGCTCCTGTGTTGACGGCATTTATCGTCTTGGGGGAGGCTGTGCACAACATCAACAAGGGGTGGAACTTTGGATCAACTTGCATCAACCATATGCCTATGCAAGAGGCAGACCATGTTTCTTTGAGAAAGGAGACTTTCAAATCGTGCACAAGGATTCGAGGATCCTCATGGTTCGAGTTGAGACTTTTTGGTGGAAGGCTTGGCTGGTTGTGGCGTATGCGCCGCATAGTGGCATCGCGTTTTCAGATCGAGAAGCATGGTGGCAATCTCTCTCAGACCTTCTGTTTGGTAGGCAACAAGATGAGCCTTTGTTCATCATGATTGATGCCAATGCGGCGCCTGGTGTATTTGATGGGGAGGCGGTGCATTGCGAAGGACTTCCTTCATCGAGCAGTACACCACTTCTGCGCCAAGTCATCACAGAGCATGCCCTTCACATGCCATGTACCACGGATGCCCACCAGGGACAGATGCACACATGGACGAATCCCTCGGGAACTGACAAGTTTTGCATTGACTATGTTCTCATTCCTTTGAGTTTCTCACGTTCATGTACGTTGTCAAAGGTTATTCCCGATTTTGATTTGGGGTTGGCACATTGGGACCATGAACCCACTGCCGTTGAGATGCAATGGCGTGAATGGATGGCCAGATCATTCACGAAGGCTCTGGCACAGAGAACGTTTGATCACAACAAACTCTCCAAAGAGACTGTGAGGAAAGTGCTTACTGCCTATGAACCAGCACAGTGGCATGTAGACATTGAAACGCAGGTCTCAAATTTCAATGAACAAATGCGATCAAATCTCTCCAGAGAATGTCCCAAAGGTCGTGATCAACCCAAGAAGCCTTTCATCACGGAGCAAATTTGGCAGATCCAAGAAGCAAAGCTCGGGGCCAAGAAGAAACTCCAAGATTTAGCTCGACGTCGACGAGATGAACGACTTATTGTAGTTTTTCAAGCGTGGAAATCAGGAAAGCAGCCGGAAGTTGAGAGACTGGGGGAGGCAGCCTGGCACTATGAGACTTTCCTCATGCTTTGCAATTTGAAGCTTGTGGCGAGCCATCGACTACAGGCCATGACCTTGAAAAAGGCTCTTAGCCAAGCCAGGCAACATGCTCTTCAACAAGTTTTTGCAGAATCCCTCAGCAAGCTTCTGCGTCACAGATCCTGCATGAGATCCGACCATTGTTGGGGCCGACGAACCTCAAAAAGCTCAAAGTTGGCACTCTTCCATTTGTGCGCAATTCTGAAGGTGAACCCTGTCGCTTACCTAGTGAGAGCATCGAGACATGGCTCACCTTCTTCCAACAGATGGAGGGCGGTACCAGACTTCAGGATCATGAGCAGCGGGAGCTCTGGATCGACAATCTCCAAAGGCTTCGACAAGATGCTTTCCAGATTGATGCTCGAGAGATACCAAGGCTTCTGGACCTGGAAGCAGCATTTCGCCGCATCAACCCCTCGAAGGCAACAGGTCTGGACGGCATGCACCCGGCCTTTTGCCGAGCTGTTCCTTCTTTGATGGCGCGGAAAACTTATGGACAGCTGCTCAAACTCACAACACATGGTCAGGAATCCCTCGACCACAAGGGCGGGGTCTTACACCCCGTCTGGAAGTCGAAGGGGCCGCGGGATCTATGCACGTCATACCGGAGCATTTTGGTGTCAAGTCATGTGGGCAAGAGCATACACCGAAGCATCCGCCAGCACCAGACGTCGTTGTTCGAGCGCTATCTTCAAGGAGAACAACTAGGCGGGCGCCCCAAGGCACCGGTGAACTTTGGTGTACATATTGGAAGAGCCTTCCTGCGATCAAGGTGGCGGCGAGGGCACAATGTCGCGATGCTTTACCTCGACTTGACCGAAGCGTTCTATCGGATCCTCAGGCCCTTGGTTTTGGGTGGGCCGATTGACGATGATTTAGTGGCTTATGTGGGAGTGCGCTTGGGCCTCTCGCCAGAGATCATGCACGACTTGCACCGGCATCTTGCTGAACCTGCGGCCCTTGAACAAGCGCAACTTCCAGCTCACATGCGCAACACCATCAAGGCGTTGCATGAGGACACCTTCTTCAAGGTCAAAGGGCAATGTGATGTGGTACGAACCACATTGGGGAGCAGACCGGGAGACTGCTTTGCGGATGTCATCTTCTCCTATCTTTGGGGCCGCATTTTACATGACCTCCAACAGGCCCTGCGCAATCTTGGACTGGCGGAAGAAATCCCTGTTGCTGCAGGGTTACAAGCCCCAGGTGCTCTGAATCCCACTCCAGAAGCACATCAAGGATTCTTAGGTCCAACGTGGATGGACGATACCTGCATCTGCGTGTCAGATGCAGATGTGGGGCGCCTGGAGCAGAAGATTTCCCAATCTACAGGGCATTTGCTTGCACTTTGTGAGACACATGGCCTTTCCCCAAATCTACAACCAGGGAAGTCAGAAATTTTGCTGGCTTTACAGGGCAAAGGGTCGAGGAAGAAGAAAATTCAATATTTCGGTCCTCACTCTGATGGGATGCTGCACATCATTGGTGAACAAGGGCTCAAGAAAGTGCGCATTGTGAGCTCCTATTCTCATCTTGGATGTATGATTCATCACCGCCCTGACAATCGAAAAGAAGCCAGGCGTCGAGTGGGAATTGCACAGCAAGCGTTCTCGCAGCACCGGCGCCACCTTCTTCACAATCCAGTTCTTTTGCAATGCAGACGGCTTGAGATCTTCCATACGTTGGTCATGAGTCGATTTTGCTACGGAACGGAATCCTGGACATTGAAAGATCAGGCCACCAAGACCTACGTTCACAATGCGTTGATGCGTTTGTTTCGACGTCTGGGGAAACACCCTCCTGATGCGCACCTCACAGATGACAACATCTTGACCCACGTTGAGATCAACAGCCCTACAGAACTTTTGAGGCTCTCCAGATTGCGGTACCTTGGCACTTTGTACCGCTGTCGACATTTGGTCCCGTGGGGACTGCTGAATGAGGACGAAGAATGGCGAAGCCTGCTACATGATGACCTTAGCTGGATGTGGCATCAACTCTCGCGTTCTTCAACGTTGCCGAAGCCAGAGGAATGTTTTGGCGCATGGGAAGACATTTTACTCCATCACACATCCTACTGGCGTCGTTTGGTTCGCAGAGCGGGTGCGCATGCAGTACTTCAACGCCGAAAAGAGCATCGAGTACACCGTTTTCACCTGGAGATGTGTGAGATCTTTCAGCAGGTGCAACCAGAGGATTTCACCACCAGGTGTAGTAAGCCACACCATGAGATGCCACAAGCCCAAATCCATGCTTGCATGACATGTCAGAAGGTTTTTCGAAGCCGAGGGGGCCTAGGTGCGCACATGTTCAAGGCTCACAATCAGGTTGCTCAAGAAAGGCTCCTTTTTGACTCCACGCGTTGTGAAGCGTGCATGCGAGAATACTTCACACATGGCAAACTACAAGCACATCTCCGACATGCTGACAGTTGTCGTGAACAGCTATGGGGCCGGAAGAAGCTTTGCCGACCAGTTGGTGGGTGGGGTTGGCGTGTTGACCGTGCTTTGCAACAAAGTCATGATGGTGTTTTACCTCCACTACGTGCAGCGGGGCCTCAACTTCCGCCAGTTTGCGGTGATCCTATTCCTCTTCATGATTTGGAGACGGCTGAAAGAATCTATATGGCAGTGCTTGATCTGGAAGACAAGCAACAGATCAAGGCAGCCATTGTCAATGCCTTGGTTGACACTCCGATCACGTGGGGACGATGCCAAGCGACGCTGGCCTATTTGCTCCACGAGCTGACGGACCAGGACATTGAAGCCTTGGCCATTGCCGACTTTGACATCAAGCACTTCCTGCAGAGCTTGCAATCAGTGCATGCGTGGGACTTCTTGGTGCGTTATGAGCAGGGCGATGGGGTAGAGTCCACGCTGCCCACCACTGCAGACTTTGAGCAGATGTGCAGTGAAGGTAGCATGAAGGGCTCGGAGCGAGCCCCTTTCTGGCGGGTGCATCGACCCATGGCTAAAGAACGCTTCATCATTCACGCGTTTTCCGGGCGGCGCAGGGCTGGTGACTTTCAGCACTATGTCGACCTGGCCCAGCAGCAGTACCCCGACATGATCATCCACACGATCTCGGTTGACATCATGGTCAATCAAGAGTGGGGCGACGTGGCTCGGCCAGAAGTCAGACGCTTCTGGGTCAATGCTGTGAAAGCGCGCTACGTGGTGGGAGCTTTCGCAGGCCCTCCCTGCGAGACGTGGTCACAAGCTCGAGGACGCCCAGCGACTTCGCGGCAGCCTGGTGATCATGGAACGCATCATGGTCCCCGCATTGTTCGTACGTGCGAGGAGCTATGGGGTAGGGCTTCTATGGCCCTCAGAGAAGTGCTTCAGGTTGATACGGGCAATCTTTTGCTGATGTTTACTTTGGAGCTCTTGATTCATTTAGCCATTCAAGGCGGCGTTGGCGGGCTAGAACACCCGGCTCCACCATCAGACCCCTCACTGGCGAGCATTTGGAGGCTGCCGCTTCTCTCCTTCCTGATGAGCTGGCCAGAATTCAATTTCATTGAGGTGTCTCAGGGATTGTGGGGAGCGCCCAGTAGGAAACCAACTGGGTTGCTACTCCTTAATTTGCACAGAATGATCCCTGTATTGCGTCAATGGCAGTTAGCCAGTGAAATACCAAAGGGTACTTCGATTGGCGTGAATGAGGCAGGTTTTTGGGCCACCAGTTATTTGAAAGAGTACCCCCCCGCTTTTTGCGGGGGTTTGGCTGGTGGGTTTTTAGCATCTCTCCATGAACACAAAGTGGATGAGACCATGCACATTGATGGCAATTTCTGGCAGAGAGCTCTCTCCATGGTGGTGAACACAATGGGAGCCTGTGCAGGGCCGGACTTTGCAAATTAATGGGCTACAGACCAGAATTCCATGCAAGGCCGCAGCTTTAGCTTCATCGTGCCTGTGGAAAAAATATATACATGAATCGTTACATGAATATGCCCATGATCTACCATGGTTAATCATATTTCATCGTCATGTTTTACTTGTTTATCTTCTGGAACCACAATTCGACAATAAGCATCCTGACAGTAAGAATATTAGATAATAGGAGTGATAGTCGAACACAATGACAATAATGATAGTGATAGTAATAGCATGTAATCTATATATACATACATATACATATATACATACATACATACATACATACATACATACATACATACATACATACATACATACATACATACATACATACATACACATATACACATATACATATACATATACATATACATATACATATACATATACATACACATACATACATACATACATACATACATACATACACACATACATACATACATACATACATATACATATATATATATATGATACATACATACATACATACATACATACATATATATATATATATACACACATACATACATACATACATACATACATACATACATACATACATACATATACATATATATATATATATACATATATATATATATATACATACATACATACATATATATATATACATACATACATACATACATATACATATACATACATTATATATATATATGTATATCATCATGAAAGACATGTCCACATCCATCCGTTCTCCGTTCTTTTTTTCCCCCATTGCTCAGGAGCTGGAACGGAGCCGTGGAGAACGACGGTGGGGGTCCCTGGTCAAACAAAACCGGCACGTTCTGATGGAGGTTTCCAAAGTCATGAGGGTAGCCCTAGATTTCATCCATGTTCATCCATTTTTGGGATTTTCTGAAAATAAGTTTCCCAAAATAAGCCCCATGACTTAGTATATCCCTGTATGGTGCTCAAAAATTTAAATCAATGGGCTTGGCCCTGAACTAGTTTTAAGAATATTTTTCAACAGGTGTTTGTCATGAGTTTTGAGTAAGTCAGATCCCTATGATTTCATTTTTCAGACATGGGTCATGAAAAGTGCTGTCCAAGAAGCAGCTGGTGGATGCTGGTGGAGTAGCTTTAGGTTGGGTCCCTCTGGATGTTATTTTTGCGTTATGCTTACCTTTTTTTTTGGTGGAACACACATCTCTTGTGCATGTGTTGGACAAAACATGATGAACATAATAATATAATCGGATATGTAATATAATATATTACAATATATTATATGATATAATATAATATAATATACAGTAATATAATACAATATAATATAATATAATATAATGTATACGATCATTTCTAATACAATATATAATATAACATATAATATAATATATACTATCATATCTAATACAATACCTAATAATATATATAGTATAACATGTAAATATATTATACATATATATATATACAGTATATATACATATATGTGTACTAATATGTGTGTATATAGATATACTGTTGATCAATGACTCAAGTCACCATCTTTGTTTCGGTCAACTCGTAGGCCTTTTCAAACAGAGGACGCGGACTTTCGTAACGGGTGGGAACCCGGAAGTCGGTGGAGAAATCAATGGTGGGTGTCGCCATGAAAAACCATGGAAAACCATGGAAAAACGATGAAAAACCATGATTTTATATGATTTCATCATGAAAATAGACATGTTTAAATCAGTTCAACAGTCAAACATTGGGATTTCAGCATCAGTCAAACATGGATTTGGGGCGTGTCTGAAAATGAGGATACCCATCAAATGGCAGGTTTTTTTTCGGGGAAACGGATGATGAATCATTAGATTGTTGGGGTAGCCTATTATCAAAGAAAGCCGGATAAGCAATGGTTTTTGGGATTCCTGAAACACTGTAAATATATAATGGGATGCTAAAGGGATGTTTACCATCGACCAACTGGTGCAGGATTTCGCTGGCCCATCCAGTATGAATGATCAATGGTTGATATTGGGGTTTCCATGGGTTTCCTAAAATGGGGGTACCCCTAGTTATCATCCCGTTAATTATGAACCATCCATTTTGGAGTACCACCATTGATGGAAACCCCCATATTGCCTGATGAATACGAACTCTGAGAGATTTACGACCTCACGGGCCTTCGGCTTGGTTGAAATCGGGGACGAGACAAAACGTATGAATTTACCCTCTGGTTATGTCAAAATAGCTATTGAAAATGGCCATTTATAGTGGATTTTCCCATTAAAAATGGTGATTTTCCATAGCTATGTTAGTTTACCAGAGGGTATCTTTGGAGGAATACCCTCCGGTCATCAAACATGGCAACTGGAAATCCACCCACAGAATGGAGCTTTTAATGGGAAAATCCACGAAGTAAATGGGTGATGTTCCAGCCAGCCACGTTTGATGACACCGGAGAGTAAACATCCAATCACCAGCTATTTTAGGACAACTGAAGTCGCAGAATTTCGAGTCAAAGCCATAGATTGCTAAAATCTCCTGAGATTGCTGATTCAGTCCAAATTTTTGCAGCGTGAATCCAGTGTTTCTTGGCGACATCTCAATTTTCATCATTAGATCCCCATATTGGCCGGTGACTTTCGATTTTGATTGGAGAAATCCATATGAAATGAGTATTTTTGTTCGATTACCCTCTCAATTTTGGGATTGATTGCATCCACATGTTGATATAGGTTGATTGCATCCTTGTCATCTTGGTCAAATCGCCATTTTGAACGCAGAATGTCTTTCAAATCCTCTAGTGATTTGGGCAATCACAGTGTCCTTAGGACGCTGAGTTTTTCCAGTGCCATGCTTGTTGATGTCCTTTTCCCACTAACACACCTTTTACAACCTTTATTGGTGCTGTAAGTAAGATAATTAAATGATATACATGGTGTGCCGGAGCCCACGATTGAGGACATTGTTAGTTGGCTTACCAGAGGGACATTCATTCTTTTTGGAAGCGTGCTGTTTTAATGTTTGTTACTACCCATATATCCAGCTAGATTCATTTGGAATAACTGATAGCAAGCCCAAAAATATAGAAACATGATTTGCCCCCATTTCCATCGGATGTGACTTGGCTTTGCCATGATTCTGCTTGAAAAAAATCTTAAATCAAGTCCCCAGTGAAATCCCAAGTGAAATCCCAAGATTTCTATCTTTGGGTGGGTCCCCACGAATTGACTCCGCCAGGAGGGTGCAGAGGTTGGCGCTTTGATGGCCCAGAATGATGAGATGTTGGCCAGGCCGCGGATTCGTTCGGGATGACACCCTTTGAGCATCGAACAATGGTGATTTACACGGAAATTTACCATATGTTCATGCAAAAATGGTGTGGAAAGTGGAAATGAGATAAAATTGTGAAAACACATGTTACACATGTTATGACCATGAAACAATGGTGATTTTACATGACTTTTATCAGCAACATTGAGGAGATTCTCTGAGACATGTGGGGATTCAGATCAGACATCAAGGTTAGGTCGATGATTATTCTAGCGGTGTAAGCTTCGAAAGTGGGGAGTGATGGGATACGAAAGTGAAGATACAGCCCCGATTTTTATAGCTTCTGAAATCGTAGCGTGACCCCTGGGAAGGTCTTTAATATATAAATATATATGCTGTATATGTACATAGAACATTGTTCATATCTTGTTTGATCATCAACAGCATCAATGTTATTTGATTGTGTGATTAGCGTGACTTAGATATTTTTGTACAAATTAACATATTATAATTATCACAATAATCAGATAACATGATATGAACATATTGTTTAGTAATATATTTGAAAAAAACATATTTCCAGGTATAATTTTATGATATAATCTGGTATTATGAGATATTAAATATCTACATGTCATGATACCTAAAAAATATATATCTGGATATTATACCATATTATACCATATTATTTATACCATATTGTAATTATACCATATTATAATTATACCATATTATATATATACCTTATTATATATATATATTCATTGTTGCATTATGAGAAATGACAATAAAATCCATAGATCCATAGATATTAAATTATATAGATATAATATAGATCCATCATACAGTATAGAATGATCCTAGATATTACCCTGTGGCTATTTCACGTAGCCATGGAAAATCACCATTTTTAGTAGGTGTGTATCATCATGTGTATCATCTATTTCTATGGGCCATTTCCATATCCCATATGCTCCATGTATGGTATATTTACCTACATAACTGGGTCATTTATGGGTACATTTGGGTCATAAACATGGGGCAAATGTTGGTAAATATTCCAGCATCATGGAGCATATGGGTATGTTAAATAACCAAAGGATATGCCTACTTGGTGGCTCATCCCACGGCTCGTAAGTGGGTTACAACCCCAGTGATTTACATGGGATAAGTAAGGTTAATCCACTTATAACTGGGGTTATAGTTGATTTACCCATTAAACATGGTGATTTTCCATAGCTATGTAAAGGTTTAATAGAGGGTAACCAAAGGATATGCCTAGACATCGCCAGGTCCCCGAGATTCGCCAGGCTGCGTCAGGACCTGCGCACGGCCCAGTCTGTCGAAGCCGCCGGAGCTGCGGAAGCTGCCGGAGCTGCGGCTGGTGCAGGTGGCACCTTCCGGGGTCCTGGTGAAGATGATGAAATGGTCATTGGATTGGTTTAAGGGAAATTTTACAGGACAGCCCCATACTTAATGGGAAAATCGATGGTTTTCCGTAGATTTTCCCTTAAACCAATCCATTGAGATGGGGGTTTCCAGAAATGAGGATGCCCCAATAGATGGATGGTTTATGAATCATAGATCCCATCTATAAATGGATGATAACAAAGGGTACCCCTATTTTAGGAAATGCCCAAATAACCATGGAAAGAAACAAGGAAGACAAGGTTTTTGAGCGTGAAAACACGTTTTTTTACACATGAACAGTTGGTTTTGAAGCAAGCAAGAATTAGATTTTCATCATTTTTTCATCATTTTAAAGCACAAAAAATTGGATTTCAACCGTGAAACATGGCTTGAAAACCATAAAAAAAAAGGGGGGTGATCCCATGGCGTCCCTTCGCTTGCTCGGTCAGGCAGCGGCACCGGTTCCGTGGACGTGCTCACACTGGGGCCCAATGGCCCGGCGGCCAACCGTCGGTTGACATCGGCTATTCATTGTGGACGAATGACCCCCTGAGGTCTATTTTGGGGAAGCTGTCCACCACGGGAACCTCACAGTTCACCCTGGAAAACTACCATTTTTGTGGATGATTTGCCTATTATTACTACCAAAGGGTAAGAATCAGTGGCCTTTTTTATGCTAGTTCAGCGGGATCATCGCTAGATTCGTCAAAGGAGAAGACATCGAGTGGCACGAAAAACCAGGCACCGCTGAGGGCCAAGATGTTTTTTCCCGGAAAACCGGAAACGCACTCTCTGAGGTGGTGACGGTTGATGATTCATTGCCCGAAAGTTACATGCAAAAAACATCAAATGAAACAGCAGATGTTTGAGGAACTCTTGATAAATTGACCAGTGCCAAGTATCTAATCATATCGAATCAAATTCAGCTTGGCCCTTGGCCAGGTGGGCATGCACCCTCGACGGCGAAAAGTCTGGGCAGTCTGGGCAGCTTCAAGAAATCCAGTTTTGGGTGATGGAAACGTCATTTATAGGGGCCCCAACCACCAGAACCATGCAAAAAAATGCGGATGTGATTGATAACTATTGATAAAATGACAATCATAGGGGGCTATACACCGCTTTATCTACTGCCGATCATCATAATCCATTGGGAATTACCATGAAAACCAACCATTGTAATTTGGCGACTTTCCAAGAGGGTACTGAACATGTTCAGGTGGTTTTTAGATCGTCTCCTGACTCTGGGAATTTTGCCTCCTGTGAGGCAAAAATCCCACCCAGAAAAATCAAGGAAGCGGATTTTAGCCAACTAAATAGTGATACTATGGGATATACTGAGGATATAAAGATATATAAAGGGAGGAATTGATATACTAGGGATTTATTATATGTATATAATTGTATGTATAACATCTTATCGTGACGCCACTGGCATGATGATGATTCTGGGGTAGCTATCCCAAAATGGCCTCTGTTCAGGTGAGTGAATTTTGATTTGATTTTATCCACATGGCAATTTATGATCATTTCTAGTCTTGGTTTTATAATATTACAATTGATGATGTTATATATTGTAGTTATAGATTGTAGTTTTATATATTGTTTCAAATCAGGAGTGCGACCATGTTTGCAACGGGTGATTCCAGATCCTATTTTTTGTTTGTCATCCTCACTACGTATAGGGATGATAACTTATCCCGGATTGGTTGAAGAGTTTTCAGACAGAGTACATTTCAGAAAGCGGCGGTTGCATATCAAGATTATCAAGGAATATTTACTTATGTTTCGGGTGATTTTTTTTGACGATCTCAACAAGGATCTCACTTTTAGACTTATAGATGCTTATTCATTCTTATAGATGCTTATTTATTTATAGATGATGATTACCTAAAGGAAATGAAACCAGCCCGACCAGCTTATGTCAGGTTTAGGGGACGTTCTGATTTGCCCAGGCACCTGCTATGAAGATCTCCTCCCAACATGGTACTTTTCCAGGGGATTCTCCAGCGCTTGTCCAGTTCGAAAAATTATGTTTATGCCAATGCAAATCATAATTAGATATGGTATACTATATATAGTAACTTAGTAACTATCACCAACAAAAAAACCAGGTTGGTGAAGTATTACCAATACCTTCGTTCGACTCAGCAGAAATATGCCGCAGGAATGGCCTGGCTTAAAGTTGGAGAGTCCGTAACTTGAAACACGTAGGGATTGTCTGAAAATATGGAAACTCAACAATCAAATGGTTCAAAACCGAAAATATTCCTGTTTTGAAAAGTCACTTAAATTCGTGAGAATACAGCATTTCGCAGCTCCGAGTGATCTTAGATTGTTCTCTTCAAACTCTAGAACACTAAAGATAGACATGTTGGACATGTTCCAAGTATATAATTCCGAGTCATTCCTGGATATTAAAAAAAAACATTTTCCTCGTCAGACAGTCGGAGAAGAAGAAACGCGCCATGACGTGCGCAATGCACAGTGCCTTCACTCCAGTGTCTTGACCGCGCGAACATCGTTCACCAACACACATTGTGATGCATGGTGGTTTATTATGGGATAATAATGGATATAATTATAATGTCTAATTACTGGATAATTATGGGTAGATTATGGGATATAATGAATGTTAATAGATAATCTGGGTAAATTACAACGACCTCACTGTTCTCCCTCGCTATAAACATGGTTAGGATTCGGGGGAATCATCCCCAAGATAGCCCAACATTTCAGGTTAGTGAATTATTGATGATAATTTACCCAGAATGTGGGCATCTCTGAAATTTGGTTTACCCCGTTTACCCCCAAATGGGTATGGGTCAATACCTATACATTTTTAGGGGAATGACCATCCATAAATCCCAGCTATTTTGATGTTCACCAGGGCACTAGGGTACCCATTAGCCAAATGGCAAAGTCAAGATGGAAAAAATCATTACCCTCTGGTGAACTAACCATTTGCTATGGAAAGATCCACCATTTTTCATGGTAAAATCCACTATTTCAATGGCCATTTTCCATAGCTTTTTGTATGTTCACCAGAGGGTAAACAAATCATGATAAAGCGTCAAATTGGGGTACAAATGTTCATCCAATTCATCCGCAACAAACGACCTGGTGACCTGGCACTTCGGTTCGTTCCCGATGGAAAAAGAGTGTTGACTCGGAGCTGGCGAAAAACCTAGCCATGACATGCCATGACTTCATAGTCCTATCAATTGCAAGGAACGTCGACGTTAAATTTAGTATGATGGCCCTCTCCTAAATTTGGTCATACATACTCTGAATGTTGGTTGAATCACAGTGGTACTTCTTCCATTTTTTCCCATGTGTTGCAGCCCGTATGAAGTCTTTTGACATCTTGACTGGCGGAAAACTGAAGCTCACATAACCTCACATAGCACAAATTGCTGTTGATGGCTGATAGACAAGCGGATGCACCAGTTGGGAACAATGCGTAAAAGTGCCCAAGGAATCCTTACAAAAACCGAAGATATGTGGTTTGTCGGAAGATCGATCCGAATCCCGGATTCTCTCATTGAAATTGCATTGAAATTGCCGAAATTTGCCATTGCTATTGGGTACCCTCTGGTTATTTAACATGGCCATGGAAAATCGCCCATAGAAATAGATGGTTTACCGTTCTTAATAGCATGGTGGATCTTTCCATGGCAAACTGTTAGTCATCACCAGAGGGTAAACCTCCATTTTCATCCATTTTCCTATGGTTTTCCTATGGTTTTCCTATGGTTTTCCTATGGTTTTCCCATTAAAACCTCCATTTTCCTATGGTTTTCCTATGGTTTTCCTATGGTTTTCCTATGGTTTTCCTATGGTTTTCCTATGGTTTCGCAGCTCTTCTTCGATCCCGACGGTCCAGGATCCTCTCATGGCGGCTTCGTGACTGGACGGCTGAGTGCCTCGGCGCGCCAGCGCGCTGGTGACTTTGGTGGTGATCTGAAAGCGAAAAAGACCGTGGTAATTGATGCTAACCTGATTGGTAATTGATGATCATATTGGTCAGCATATTGGTCATCATATTGGTCATCATATTGATGAACATATTGATTATCATATTGATCCATCATATTTATGGTAATTGATGATCATATTGATGCTGATTGGTTATCATATTCATGGTAATTGATGATCATATTGATGGTGATTGATGATCATATTGATTGGTAATTGATGATCATATTGATGGTGGTTGATGATCATATTGATTGGTAATTGATGATCATATTGATGGTGGTTGATGATCATATTGATTGGTAATTGATGATCATATTGATGGTGGTTGATGATCATATTGATTGGTAATTGATGATCATATTGATGGTAATTGATGATCATATTGATTGGTAATTGATGATCATATTGATGGTGGTTGATGATCATATTGATGGTGGTTGATGATCATATTGATTGGTAATTGATGATCATATTGATGGTGGTTGATGATCATATTGATTGGTAATTGATGATCATATTGATGGTGGTTGATGATCATATTGATTGGTAATTGATGATCATATTGATGGTGGTTGATGATCATATTGATTGGTAATTGATGATCATATTGATGGTGGTTGATGATCATATTGATTGGTAATTGATGATCATATTGATTGGTAATTGATGATCATATTGATGGTGGTTGATGATCATATTGATTGGTAATTGATGATCATATTGATGGTGGTTGATGATCATATTGATTGGTAATTGATGATCATATTGATGGTGGTTGATGATCATATTGATTGGTAATCATATTGATGGTGGTTGATGATCATATTGATGGTGGTTGATGATCATATTGATTGGTAATTGATGATCATATTGATGGTAATTGATGATCATATTGATGATGATTGGTTATCATATTGATTGGTAATTGATGATCATATTGATGGTGGTTGATGATCATATTGATTGGTAATTGATGATCATAT
The DNA here is from genome assembly GCA_947184155.2 of Cladocopium goreaui. NCBI lineage: Eukaryota > Dinophyceae > Suessiales > Symbiodiniaceae > Cladocopium > Cladocopium goreaui. The sequence continues at coordinate 93,709 of CAMXCT020004491.1, forward strand.
TGATGGTAATTGATGATCATATTGATGATGATTGGTTATCATATTGATTGGTAATTGATGATCATATTGATGGTGGTTGATGATCATATTGATTGGTAATTGATGATCATATTGATGGTAATTGATGATCATATTGATGATGATTGGTTATCATATTGATGATCATATTGATGATCATATTGATGATCATATTGATGATCATATTGATGATCATATTGATGATCATATTGATGATCATATTGATGATCATATTGATGATCATATTGATGGTAATTGATGATCAAATTGATGATCATATTGATGGTAATTGGCAGTGGTTGCTGAATCTGGATGGCTGGATCTAGTTGGGGATATCGGCTGGAACTAGTTTTCTATCGGGGCGAATATGAAGCATCTCGATATTAGTTGGTTTGAACCCGCATGTAAAAAGTCGGTGAAGCAACTGGATTGCTAGGGATTGTATGGTGATAAACAGGATAAAGCAACCACATAGATCCAAATAGTGAAGATTTAACATGAATTAAATCACAAAAAATGAATCTGTTCATGAAATATGAACTGACTCACTGGCGGATTCCCCACTTTGGGAAATGGGATCCCAGGGGATTCCACAGTCATGGGGGTACCCCTTTATCGCTGGTTGGTTTTTTTGTCGGGAAAATCCATGGATGAGAAAAAATAGGTAGCCCTATGACTTCGGAAACCTCATGAAAGCTCCATATCTGAGTATTTCTAGTGATTTGAGGATACCCTCTGGTAATTTAACATAGCTATGGAAAATCACCATCTTTACTAGGTAAATCAACTACAAATGCACCATTTTCCATAGCTATGTTAAATTACCAGAGGATATTTGGAGATGGAACCTAAAGGACTGCACCCCCAATCGACAGATGCGGCAGTTGCTCCAGGAACAAACCGTCAGGTTCAAACCTAGACGAATTGCAGTTTCTTATAGTTTGTTCCTATAGTTTTTAAACATAATATACTATAATATATACTGTACTATATGTATTATATATAATAAGTAAATATAATACTACTATAATATACACATATACACAGTATATACATACATATATATACAGTGATATGTGTATATATATATGTATATATCTATTTACGCAGTATAGATACAATATAGATACAATGTAGATACAATATATCAGAGTATATATACATATATGCAATACATATATGCAATACATATATATATACATATTAAACATATGCTACCCCGCTCAGTACATCAGATCGGTCAGATCGCGGCCTGCTCAGGTCTTTGGACCTAGCCCTGGAGGATTGTGGCGCAACCCAGGTGGGCTGTCTGCTTCAGCTGGGAGAAGCCCAGCGGCTTGGACGGCGAAGTTCAAACTGGGCCGGGGCCCCGAATCAGGAGCAGCCTTGACTAAGTCAAAGCTGACCTGAAAGCGCTGAACTGACTGACTAAGTCACTTTTTTGACAAATCTCGGTTTTGAATTCTTAGATCGACTAGATTGACTGTCCAGAATAGGCCGATGATCACCAGACACAGCTCTGATGCTGCCCTCAACGACAATCACACATTGCAAAAAATGGGACTCTGCACAGCAAACCTCATCTGGAATTGAGACCCAAGCATTGATGATCTCGATTCTTCACCTCAGAGTCCTGCATAACTTGGGGATCTTTGGAAAAAAGAAGCCCAGGGGCCCTTCTGTTTTGGACCGCTCCCCGATAAGAAACCCGTGACATCACCGCGGCCATGATGTTTTCATCGCTCTGCGCTTTATGCTGACGGCGTTTTCGGCTGGAGAGCCTGACGTTTTGTCTCTTTGGGGCATCCTTTACCAATACGTCTTGTCAGGTTGCCATCAGCATCTGTGACCAACCCAGCACTTCAAGCAGCAGTTGAGATCCTGCCGCGCTTCACCTTGCGGCGTCGCGGCGTGAGCCGGGCTTAAAGTTGACCCCTCCCCTGGGGGATTGGTAAAGCCGAAAACCAAAACCAGGTGGGTCCATTGGCACATCGTTTCTTCGCCGCAATTTAGTGTGTTCACCTCATTTCTATAAGCCATATGGGCCCTAAGTGTTTCAGGGCCAGGCTGTGTATCATCTTCAATTCAAGCATTTACGAAAAATATCCAGTGACAGAGAAATATCCAGTGACAGAGACATCAGTGATGTGACCTCCACTTGAAGTCTCCAGATCGGTGAGAAATCTTCAGGCCCAGCAGGTCGGTGCTCAGTAGACCAAACATGACTTGGAGTCGTCAGATGGCCATCTTAAAGGACGGCCAGGGATCACCAGACTCATTTTTTGCAAACATCCGAAAGTTTCGCTTCGAAAGCCATTTCCGTGCCACTTCTATGCCACTGAAAATTCCGTTTTCCAGGTGGGTGGCACCCTGACCACTAGCTGTCAACTGTTTGTCCTTCAGAAGCCTGGTTCAGCTGGAATTTCAGCTGAATGGTTGCCGACTTAATCAGCTGTAGAGGAATGGTTTTGGCTGGTGCTGCTTGTCCTGCTGCTCCAATTCCTTTGCCTCTTGTAACTTGTAACAGTATATAAATGGCACCATGACTTGTCCAGACAGCACGACTACCAGTTACCAGCTATGCATCCTGATGATCGGAGGGGTCTGAAGGAATCTCCCACGAAGCAGATTCCCCTCAGCTTCAGGGGAAACCCACTGAAATAGACCATTTTCCTGGCTTCTAATACACTGGGTCCCAGGTTGGAGAAAAGATGACGATTTGGTCCTGATCCCAGTTCCGAATGTTGCACTTGCAGTGTGGCCGCGGATGGGAATCTGAACTCGTTTCCAGTGAGGAGACTTGCAAGGAGGAAAACGAGGCATGCGCATTCGGGTTTGTCAATGGGGTATCCTAAATCTATTAGTGAATCATCATTTTCCAATTTAAAATTGCCGTAAATTAAGGGTATACCCCCATTTCTGGACAGGTATGTTGGCTACATCACCCCAAAGACATCGAACTTTTGCGCTGCAGGTGACTAGCATCAAATGTTGAGTCATTTGACACCCATGCTCCCGTGATTAGTCACAGTTCTTCAGTTCGTCGTTCATGGCCTCAGCATCCCAGGGGTCCCAAAGTCCATCGAAGATTTCCAGTCCCAAAATCTCCAAGAGCTTGATCTGAAGATATCTTGACATATCTTGACATGAAAAAAGATGTTGGACACATTGGAAACATATCAGAAAATGCGAAGAGCATTCCTTGCATCGATACTTTGGATGAAACTTTGGTCGGCACAGCCTGGCTGTTGGGTGGTCACGCCTAAGCCTTCAAAGCGTGGATTGTTTTGCTGTAAAAGCATGCAGAGTTCAGCTGGTTTTATCTGCAAATACATTGGATTTTAGTTAAGAGCACCATGAATATGTATACCATGTATACGTATTGCCACCACCACCAGAAATGCAGCAGTTGATTGGACGCTAAACTTCTATTTGGTTGGGAGATCGACAGCGTCCCCGTCTCCATGAAACAAGTTGCCTACTATGCTTCCTGGTTTTGTCAGGAGGCTGAGTTCTGAAGTCTTGAGAACGCTGAAGCTTGTGCAGGCCTAATCTTTGACAAAGGTGGATGGGATAGCAATGAAAGCCTGCCAGAGGCTTGAGCAGAGATGATTTTTGGAAATCAGGTGCCCATTGATCTTGGGATCAACTCGGAGTAACGGACTGCCATCATTAGGCTGTAAACTGGCATGATATTGCACACTGTCACTTTCCCTGGACCAGCTCCTTCCGCGGGTCTGTGGTGCAGCAACACTCAAGGTCGGAGTCCTGTGACAGGCACCAAACGTTGTCGCTTTGCAAAACCTGGAAGTGGATTGGTAAAAACTAAACTAAACTATTATTCTTTGGCTGGCACTATACCAAGAGATATCTTCAAACATCTCCAGTCATAAGATCATTTTGTACACCAGCAAATAGGTGTCAACTTGTCCAGCCTCCGATGTGTCGCAAAGTTTGAGAGGCTGAGAGCTGGTGACTGTCGCATGTCCATATAGCTTTCTTGTCTCAAACCGGAGCTTGAACATTTGGATAGTCTCATATGTCCCACCATGCCGTGCCGTTATGGCGATTGCACACATGGAGAGTCTTCGAAACTTGGCACACCCAGGAAATCACTGAATTTCGGGAGTTTCACTAAAGAAAGCCGTGGTGTTGAGGGTCGCAGGTGTAAGAAATTCTTGGTCATTGGACTGTTGTTTGCCTAGGTGACTTAGGTGACACCAGGTCATATCCATCTCGCTTGCGACTGGCCAGTATCTGCTTGACACTTCGTGGATGGAAGAAATCCTGCACCAGTTGGTAGATGGTGAATCCCGTTATAATCCCAGTATTTACAGTGTTTCATACCAACAGTTGCACAGTTCCATCCAGGTCGTCAAGAATGTTCAAGAGCCATCATTGTGAAACATTTTCACAATGACAGTTGCCACTTAAATAAAGATATACATAGATAATCATAGATATACATTGGGGTAAAATCCCATCAGCAAAGAGAAATTTAAGGTGAAGACCTCTTTTTTTGTGAGGAAACATCGCCTGAGATGGTTTCCTCCCAAGACTTCTTCCGTGGCAACGGAACGTTGCAAACCCTTGAATCAATGGGAATTTCAGGATCCTAAAATGGAGGTACGTTAGTACCATATAAGCCCATATTTCCAATATAGGTAGGTACCTACAATTTAGGTTCCTGAAATGGCCAGTGATTGAAGCTTCAAACAGTAACTGTCCTGCAGTCCTGATTCGGATTCAAGACACGGATCTATGAGGCGGAATCTTCGCAGAGTTGCTGCTGTTGATTGGACATGTTCTTTTTGAGCTGGTGGCTCAAACGAAAATGTTGCCGGAAAATCTCCAAGATCGGCCAGTGATGAAGACACCCCACCGTGTTTTGTCCCAGTCATTGAGGCAGCAACAGAGTGATCACATGTGAGAACCCGCAGCCAGAGACGTTTGGAGATGGCACATCGCGTCGCATCATCTTTGCATCGCAGGCTGAAAACAGCTCCGCGGTGAAGCCCAGGGCAGAACTTGACGTAAGAAGCTGCAGCCTTTGACTGAGAATCACCAAGACTCGACTCATCCGAGCCGTTGGGGGCGGGGTACCCCTTTATCGCTGGATGGTTTACAATGGAAAATGATGGAAAATCTTCTAAAAAAAATGGATGATTTGGAGGTACCCGCATTTCAGGAAACCATATGAGTGTAAATTGTGTAAATCTCAAAAGTTCAGTTCTTAAAGTTTTGAGGTTCTGCGTCCCAGCGGCTTTGGGCAGGGACTGGCGAACTTCGCCACATTTCTTAACTTTCTCTGGCGTGGTTAAAACCTCTGCAGACTTGTTTGATATGGGTTTGTCTGAAAATTATGGGAAAAAGCCATCACTTGTTTAAAATATGTCAGTTTCCCATCTTTTCCCATCTTTCCACATCAAAATTGCCAAACTAGTTATCATAAGTTAGGATTGTATCATCATTTTCCCCAGATGGCCATGAATTACGGGCATCCCAGGGCTGGAGTCCACCGAAATCCAGCGTTGTCAATGAAATCCATATGATCCATATGAAATTTGGTCGTGACTTTGGCTGAGAATGAGCAGCTAGATTTATAGATGTTGTAAGGATGTTTTTTGCACATAAATATGAGCACATAAAGTTTTTTTTGTAAAGATTTATAGATGAGCTTGAGGATCTGACCTGCAACAAAAACGCCACAATTTATATGAGACAGTCACTTTGATGCGTTTTTGTTTGGTACCAAGAACATGGGAATTCATTGGACTTCTTCCACTTCCGGGGATTGCAATACGCGTGGCTTCCGCGGCTGCAAATTATCAGGGTTTGTCGCATAACTGGGTTGAAGACTGCGCAGTTGTAGCTGCAATTTCACCATTAGGCAGACAGGCAGACATGGGAGGGGCATCCAGAAAGGATGAAACGTGAAAGCTTGCCCTCAGAGGGCAGGGGTCAAGCAAGTGGACTTTCTCCCTCACAAAGCTGGATCATGAATGAAGTTGTGAAGCAATTCAGGCAGCTAGCCCTTTCTACTCCACGTCGTTTTTTTTAAAGCGATAATCGGTGACAAGAACAGCACTCCCTACCTCTCAGCCACTGCACCCTTCAAAGGTGACACGTCGCTTCTATCGAAATCATCCAGGCATGTCATCACTTCTCCCAACAAAAACAACAACAAACTGATCATATGCAGATGGTTCCACGCTCATGAACCCCCAATTTTCTCCCTTGCTGGATTTAGGTCCCCAGTCCCCAATGGCCCAATGGCATAGCCGCATCAGCAGCCCCTCTCCAGAGGTTCAAAAGACCTGTCGTGGAGTGGCGGTTTCGACATGTCGTCATTTTTCCCAATCAATGGCGAACAAGAACTGACTTGTCATGGGCCATTTGGCGGTTAAAAAAACGCTGAAGCGTGCTGCACGGCTGCCATCAGCGTCTCCCCAAGCCATCCGACGCAAAACTCAAGCTAAACTTCCGTACTTATGGTTACCTTGTAGCCTGTTTTGGTCAGGTCGCGGCCAGTATATGAGAGCAAGATGTCTCCTTGAAAGGCAAGTGTTGCAAAGCATCCAGCCAGCTGATTTGTTCAAGGGATAGCAAGCCATCGCAGCAAGAGCGGCTGAAATATGCTGAGATGATGTCAATGATGTCAGATGAAATTGCAGGATAGACGGATAGACACATTGCTTTGATTCCATTGCTTTGGAAGCCCCCCTTTTGATAAAAAACATACGGGACTTACGCAGCTTCAATCGGGGCTTGAAACTTCACTGTTGAGTCGCATCCTTTTGACCGGCTGCCATGTGTTGCAGCTCGTTTTGTAAAAATGGATGGTGATTTTGCGAGCAAAATTGGAAACCAACTGACATGAGATTTGGATAAAAATGGATTGGTTCAATCCACAAGTGACCAAGATCAGTAGGCCTCTTTGGGTCACTTGGCAGCGTTCACAGTGATGTTGGTGAACCAGGAGCTTCCAAAGGGTGCCGCTACGTTTTTGAAATAATGGTTTCCCTAAGGGGTGCCGCTGTGCCACCCCTTAACATCCAAAGAAAATCAGATCCACAATACACCGCCCTTACGCAGTTCAATGAGAAGGCACGCGGTTCAGTGTTGGCAATGTCACTCTCTCCGTTTCTTGCAAGAGACATAAGAGACATGAAATCCTTCAAAAATGATACGTTTTGACACGTTTTTGGCGGGACCAAAAACCACCCGACACGCACTAAGGAGTGCTGTGGTGGCACCCCTTCGGAATAACGGGTGCTTTTACGACACATGTGCAGAACGCCATGACACGTTCAGGAATCCAATTTGGCAATCAAAAAGTGCTCAAGCAGAATTGGAGAACACTCAAAAGAGCCAGAAATTGGCGTGCAAAGACTTCAAAGACTTCACAAAGTAAGGCAAGTAAGGGGTGTCGCTATGGCACCCGTTGGAAGTTGCTGGAACCAATGATTGATCTCAGCGATTTTTCGAACCACTTGCAGGTCCATCCAAAACCTGGGCTTCAAGCTGGGAAGCATCGGAAAGGTGTTCCTTTCAAAGGTGGTTCTTGAGGTGTGAAAAAAAACCTGCTACAGAAAAGTGGCTTCTAGTTCCTACAGTTGTAACATGTTGTAACATGTTTGTTTGGGAGCAGAAGTGTCAACCAGATGACTTCCTGGCAACTGCATCCTTCAAGATGCGATTGTTTCATGTCGGACATGTCGGATGTGGAGCCTGAGATTTTTCAAGCCCCAAGAATCCCATGACGACAAGTGGAGCAGGGAAATCGACTGGCAAACGACTGGCTGCCCTGGATATGGCCTGCATTTCAAGGGTGGAGGTGTGAAGTCTTGAGCAACTTGAGAGTGGGGAGAGATAAAGAGCTGAACAATCCCATGTGACCTTGTGATTGGATATTGCATGTCTTGTCTATTTGGCGATCCACAAAATGTCTTGCTGACGCAGTTCGTTTATCGTGGCGTTCAAACTGGGTAGACCATCCCCCTGCATTGCTTTGGCGTAAAACGGCGGTGGCCGTTTTTTGTGCTGGGTAGTTGGCCCGTGCCCGTAGATCTGACTGGTTCCCTGTCTTGTTGCCCTTGCCCTTGCTGACAGTGATTTGAACAGTGAAGCGACTGGCGGTGCTTTTGGAAAAACCGGCCGTATGTCCAAATCTGCACGGTGTGGAAAGAATGCGTTGCAATATGTTGCAATTGTGTCGCCTTGATCCAAGATGATCCAAGCAATGTCAAGTGGCCGAAATGAGATAAGTCCAGTCGGGCTTATGAACCACCGGGTGATTGCTGGTAAAGATGATCCAAGCCTCTCAGTTCTGGAGCTGCATTTTTTGCAGCCCTGAGCTTCACCAGTCTTTGACCCAGCGCGCATAGCTCCAACTTCGCTTGCCGAGCCGGGCGGTGGCAAAGGTCCTCTGCAGCTGCAAAGCGCCAGTTCTGATGGATCAAAACAAAGCAGCAAAGCAGTTAAGCAGTTCAGTTGAGGCTGAGTCAAAACTGACAGCCCCCAAAATATGCATAGCGAAAACTTTGAAACATTGCATAGCGAAACCTTGCAACCTTTGTTTTGTTCGATTGAAACGGCGTCCAGCCGGATTTTGACCCGTACCCGGTTCAACACGGCCGTAGTTAGCATGGCCAACTAGGTACCGCATGCCATGGTATCAAGGAAATGTCAGATGATGGGCATTTCTAGGTCCAAACTCGACATACAACCCTAGGCCATAGATACGATAGATGTAGGGAATCATGCCATGGCAACAATGGGGATATAACAAGCAGAGACATTCCAGACGAGACATGGAATGAAGTCGTTCATTGCATGTAAGCGCCACCTGTCAGCATCTTCTTGGACTGCAGTTTCCCCCATTTATTGGGCACAGATGAGGATTTCACCAAGAAACATTGAAACAGTGATCAACTGTCTGGATAAAACATGATGAACATGGATGATTGCTGGTTGCAAATGGGTTGATAAAAGGATACTGAATGAGCCTTCCTTGAAACTCTTCAGGTTGCTGCCTGAATCATGATGGGGGTGACAGATGATCATAGTCTTGCCAGGTCGGCCTGTTGCTAGTCACTAGCAGTTTCCTTTCGGTGCAGTTCTGTTGATCCTCCAAGTAGCGCCCCAAAGGTGCAGCTTTAAGAAATTGCCACGAGGAAAGGATGGCTTGGCCGCCAAGCAACGTCTCCGCGACGTTGACGCATCTGTTTCTGCAGCAGGCCATGTTGTTTGCGTTTCGTGTTTCGGGGGTCATCACGGGTAGCCTCCAAGCACCATGCCTGCCATGCCTGGTTTGGAAAAGGGACACCCGACACTTGATGGGTGGCCTCTTGGGACCGTCTGCGAAGAAAAGCCAGTGCTGTCAGTCAAAGATGTTGGATTTCGTTTCCATCGAGACTGCGACTGCGAGGTACCTACGATCCTTCAACGTCTTCAGCTGCTTCAGTTGAGATTAGATACCCCAAAAAAACTGATAAGCCCTTAAAGTTATCACGTTTGTGGGTCCATAGGTCCATAAGGTCCATAATTTTTGAACCACCCCATGCTTTGGGATCGAAGCTATGGTTGCAGCTAGTTTTGTTAAATCGACCCATTGACCCAATGTTGATTGGTCGGTTCCTAAGATCTCCTGGCTTTCGCCGCAGCGCCGAAGGCGATAGGATGGATGGGTTCATGGTGATCCGGCGTCAGGGAAATTAGACCTGGTTGGTGGTTTGGATTATTTTCCATAATAAAAAAGGGATGTCATCCTTCCCATTGACGAACTCCATCATTTTTCAAGATGGTTAAAACATGTTAAAACCACCAACCAGAGAAGACTAGGATACTTCAGATATTCCCGAGTTTAGACTTGGATCTCCTTGGAGAAAGCACAGGTGAACACTGCTTTAACTAGCACGCTGTCAGGGTATTGCTAGAAGAGTACAGAGATGGATGGCCGGAGTGGGAATGGCTCCAAATCAAATATATCATAATATATCCCCAAAGATGGATGGTATGATGGTTAAATACTTAAAACAACCCCATTTTTGAGGTCCATTGAATCCATCGATACCCATTCTTGAGCCAGAACCATGTTGGAAGTTGGGCCGAGTACATCCTACGCTCCAAGCTCACCTCCAGAATTGGCTCTAGCTGGGTGAACTTGCGTCTTGAGGCTGCCGACGTTTGGGATAAACAAAGCAGAAATTGTTTGCAACCAGCCCACCAGCCCTGCTCACACGTTCATCCACTGGGCTGCGCAGTGTGCGACTTGAATCAGCCTGACACAGCCTGACACTGCAAAGTCGCTGACGAATCTGAACAATCGGAAGCCTGTCAGCGGGTTTTGACGCTGCACAGAGAAGTTGGGATCTTCAAACCACATGTGGTTGGTGGTTTGGAACATGTTTTATTTTCCCATATATTGGGAATAATAATACCAACTGACTAATGGTTTCAAACCACAAACCAGCATATTATTTTGCAGGTAAGCTACGGAAGGCTTCAAGGGACATTGAGGGGATGCAGCGCCCAGGTTGAAAAATTCACGCATCAATTCGTTCCACGGACGTCAGGGCTGAAAGCCCACATTTTCCAAACATGTTTTGAGCCGCCCTGCCACGAGAGAGCCTGGATGAACCTCCGCGGGATCCGGTCTCGGTGCGTGCTGTGCGTGGATACACTGAGACGGCATTGCACACTTGGAAGAAACTGACTCCCAGTGATTGACGGCAGTTGAAAAAGTGACTGAAACTATTCAGTGGCAGAAAATGCTGACCTTTTGGACGTCCCGTAAGATTTTCCCTAGCGGGATACCCTGGGCAGTGCAAACTGCCTTTCCTTCCAGCTGCATAGTTGACACTTCTTTGTTTCTTGGGGTTCAAATTGGAGGATACCCCATTTGATGGCCATGAAAAATGGAAATTGAAGTCTTAAAACATGGAATGGAACGGAGACAATGGAGACAAGCCCATTTTTGTTTGTGCCTCCACAGGCCCGTGTTGTGAAGGGCTTGGATTCGAACCAGCTTTTGAGAGCTGACTGCCAAAGATGTTGGCACTGTTGCGCTACGCTGTCCACATCCAACCCCCAGCAGCCCAAGCAGATCTGCAGAAGGGTAAGCCATGACAGCAATGACATGCAACAAGATTGGCCAATGATGAGAGCTCCGGCGATGCAAGTTCCACTTCGCGACTTCATGGCGACTCCAATACACGACTCATATGGGGTTCCTTTCTTGCAGCTTGTCGCATGCTAGGCAAGCTGTGTCTAGTCACAAATACTTTCAAAGAACCTGCGAGAAAGATTAATTGATTCTCTTTCGAGGCACAACAAACAAGCACTGGATTTGGTTGGTGGTTTCAAACATGTTTGATTTTCCAAAATAATTGGGATAATCCTTCATAATCCTTCCCAACTGATGAACTCATATTTTTCAGAGGGGTAGGTATACCACCAACCAGGGATTTTTTGTGCGTTTGGAAGCAGAGAAAATAGCCATTTGACCATGGAGCGCCACCGGGAAGCAAGAGGCCCCATGGGTTATGAACCCACCTGGCCGGACACGCCACTATGTTGTTCCTTCACCAAACATGCATGTGTCTGAAAATAGCATACCCCCACATGGTAGGTTTAATGGGGAAAATTGGAACAAAATCTCCAAATGGCAGGTTGACTGTAGGAAAAATATGGAAAAATTGGAAAAAAATTGGGGTTTCACAGAAACCCATGCAGGTCGGCACACTCGAAACACTGTCGCTTAATCTGCCAGCCTTTGATCTTGAGCCTGTCCAGTGACTCCAGTGCAACAGGGGTTGTGTGGATGACTGCCACACAAGGCAACAACAATCAACAACCAAAAAGTTTTTAGCGTTTTCCTTGCTTTAGTTGCAATTTGCCCAGAAACATTGAAGAATGTCGCAACGCATCATGTGTCACTCCAGCACAGTTTGCACAGTTTAAGGTGGTAGGATATGGAACAGGGTTGAACTTGACACACATGTGCAGAGGAAAAAGAGAAGGTGGGAGTTGCAACTTTACTGAAACCCCACTTGGGCCCACCACCAACAGGATGTTTCAACAGTTTGTTCATGTTTGTGGATCAGACACCCTTGAATATGTCAGGCGACACTACAATACATTGCTTCAAGCAACAGAAATGGTGGCTGGTCTTAATTCATATGGAGCACAGAGTCAACAATTACAGGCCCTTTTGCGCTTGATATCCAAATGTATCCAATATTAAAATGATCATCGAGATATCAAGGGCCTTGAACTGGTTGGTTCCGTTTATATATTTCTTTTTGGGTTTTATTTCAAGGGTGCGAAATGCGAGAAATCGCTAACGTCTTTCGTCAGTAGGTCCCGTGGCTGCGGCACCAGTGGTAGAACCCGCTTGAACACCTTTGATGCCGCCCACTCCAGGTGACATTGGAAAATGGTCTACTGGTTGGTGGTTTGGAACATTTTTTATTTTCCATGCATTGGGAATAGTAATCCCATCTGACTACTGTAATATTTTTCAGAGGGGTTGAAACCACCAACCAGATTAGTTTGTATTGTATTAATCCGATACAGAAGTGTGAAAAAACACCACAAGAACAACAGAAATAATCGTACTTTATGGGTATCGTGAAAAACCAGGTCCTCTGTCGTGTTGTTGCTATATGTTGCTGTTTCAATAGTTTTGAGCAATTCCATGTCATTCCCATTCCTAGAGTTTCCCAGTTGCAACCGCAGTCACAGGGTTACAGAATGTTTTATACTGGTTTTAAAAAACATATGGATCTTTCCTAAAATGGGGGTACCCCAAGTCACCATGGGTGTCAATACTAAAATTGTCTAATTTTGGATTATTTTATGGAGGTACCCCTATTTTGGGAAACCCCCATGCAGATATATATGGAGGCTATAGGCATTTATGACAACTCGGTGCCACTTGGCAGATGGTTGCAGTGCCACTGTTGATCTACCACTACACATTTGTTTGTATCTTGATTTCATCTCTACAAAGTGGGGCCCCCAGATAGCTACGCTGGTTTATAACTCCAATATATTCCAATAATATCTAATAAAATTATTCTTATATATTCATATATATATAACTATAGTGTATAATACTACAACTATTGTTTTTTGGGTGTTTTATAAACCAACATATATCTGGGGGGCCCACATTGTAGACCTGAGACATGAGATTTTCAGCTTCTATTCCATGTCCTGGCCTTGTTGGGACTGGTCAGTGTTAAAAGACCTCTGTTGCTTGATGATTTAATGGCGGGTTATAGTACCCTTTATATACCCTCTGGTAAACAAACATAACTATTGAAAATCACCATTTTTAGTGGGTAAATCAACTATAAATGACCATTTTCAATAGCTATGTCAAATTACCAGAGGGTATTAGGAATATATTGATAAGGATGGTGAAATTCACCGCTCACAACAGTCCTTTCCGTAAGTAATAATAATAAGGATTCCATACTATATATTGCTATCCCAATGTCGGGTTATACAACCCTGTATCATGAACTATCAAAATCCATGAACTGGGAATTCCGATGAAGCCCTATTGTATAACCCACAAGGAGGTGTCATGGAATGACAGATGCTCTCTGCGTTCGGCCCTCCCTGCAGCCCTTTGCGGCCAAACCGCAGTGGAGCACGTTGTGAGCCAAGTATGCCGCCCGTGAATTCCAGCAGAAAGAACAACCACCCAGCGACTTGACAACCGGTGTTGGGTTTTTTCATGTTCTTCCCATGGGGGTCAAAATCCCGTGGATGGTGATGATGATGCCCGAAATCTCTGCAGTGAAACCTCGAAGTTTTGGTGAATGGCACTTGCCAGTCCAAATGCCAGAGCTAAAACCACAGTTTTCTTGGGTTCCTCCACACGACAGGTTGCTCCCCAAATCAATGGCAAGAAGTTTTTGCCTTGAAAAATCTATAAAAAAGGCACAAGACAAGACCAAAACTGACTGGTGGTTTGGAATATGTTTTATTTGCCCATGTATTGGGAATAATAATCCCAACTGACTTTCATATGTTTCAGAGGGGTAGGTATCCCACCAACCAGAAAATGGTTGTGTCATGTTTTGTCCAAAAAAGGGGCCTCAGATCCATGAAATCATGGTGGATGTAGGGGGGGTGTTTAGTATTAGGGGATGGATTATAACCCGTCGAATGGCTATAAAATGAGGGTATGAATCATGTTCAATCACATCTACCTTGACCTTGATCCAGTCATAGTTAGCTAATGTTAGCTATATAGCATAATATGTATACTTATATATATATATACCCTCTGGTTATTTAACATAGCCGTGGAAAATGGCCCATTTATAGATGGTTTACCTATTAAAAATTGTGATTTTCCATGGCTATGTTAAATAACCAGAGGGTATCTACATCCCGGAAACGTCTCCGTCTTTGTTGGTGACCTCGCCAAATACAACTCGTTTTGCGCATTTTGCCGAGGTCAGCATTTACACCTTCCCATGTCTTGGGGCCGAGCACCTGGGATTGCGGAACAAAGCAATTGTTTATTGGCCAATATGGTAATAGATGGCTATTTGAATGGATGGCTAGTAAATAGATCATATGGTAATATGGTAATAGATGGCAATAGTAAAAGCAATCATCAATTATTTTCAAAATAGATAGCTAGTAATAGTAATATTCTTTGCTTCATTGCAATATTCTTTGCGGTATTAAAACGGTGCTTCATTGTGGTATTAATATTTACCACAAATGGGTTGATTATAGCTGAAATATTAACCAAATGAATGGGTTTACTATTGCTTTACTAACATTTATGGTCTCTAAGACTTTTTCAACTGACCCTATCGAGCTGACCCCTATGTTTTCCATTTTGGCATTTTGATGGTTTGAACTGGTTTACCTTGATAATGTTGGCTTCCCAACGTGATGCATAATCTGGAATGCTCATTGTAATGCGAGCTATCAATCAACTCTCCACATTAGGAGGGCGGCGTATCCACGACTAAAAAACACATTTCCCCAAGTTTTGGCTCTATGCATCCAAGTGTTGCATTGGCGGGTCTACTATTTCCATCAAATTTGGTGATTCTCCCAGATTTCCCCAATTTCTAAGGGTCAGATGGGGTCGGTTAGACTAAGTGCCCAAATCACCACCTAAACGGGGCACTTAGTCTAACCGACCCCTACTCTTCCTGGACAATGTGGGGGTGGTCATCTGGGCAGGGGTCGGTTAGACTCAGTGGACTTAGTCTAACCGACCCCAATTTCTGGGACATTTCCCCAAGATCTGGGTAAGGTGAGGAGTTTAGGGAATCTTGGAAAGTGGGAATGCGGTTCGGTGGGGAACATTTCACCATATTTCACCCCATTTCCCTCAATTTTTCCCCTACTTTTTTGTGCAACTTCACTTACTCATGGTTAAATTTTGGAGGAGCTTGAGATATAAATCCCAGGGAAATGCATCAAATTTTGCATAAACTGACCACATGATATAACATGGTGTCGGGACATAGGGTCGGGTAAATAAGGACAGTTGACAGTATAAACCCGTAATGGTTGTAATAGTTCTTGATGGTTTCTACTACCCATTTACGTCAAATTGGGGTGGTTTACTATTGCTTTGCCAACATTATAGAAAGTAGCAACCCCCAGAAAGATAGACACCTTTTGAAAAGTCATTTGACATATTTCATTTGGACATTTTTATCTGGTTGGTGGTTTCAAACATTTTTTTCCATAGTATATGGGATAATCCTTCCCAGTGACTAATATTTTTCAAGATGGTTAAAACCACCAACCAGTTATGGTTGGATCTTATTTTTCCAGTTTTTTAAAGATGCTATAACTGGCTAGTTGACTGGGCTTATAATATGGGTGTGTATCGGAAATGGGGTGTGGTCTACCTCTAAAATGAAGCACTGGATTTTCAGGTACACAACGTACGTATATTTGAACACACTGACAGAAATTTGTAATTATACCATAATATTATACCATTTGGTAATTTAATATAGGCATAAGAAATGACCATTCTAAATCGGTAAATCATCTATAAAACAAGATGAAGCCCACGAACCCGAATGCTCACACGTATGTTAATGGTACAGATGTCAATACACATGGTTATGCAGTGACGCACAATACCTTTCTGCAATAGTTTATTTGAACAGTCTTGTACATGTTTCCCTTGTTAACAGTCTGCAGTGTGGAGTGGAAAGTGTAGAGTGTGGAGTGTGGAGTGTGAAGTAAGGAGTGTGGAGTGTAAAGTGTGGAGTGGAGTGTAAAGTGTAGAGTGTGGAGTGTAGAGTGTGGAGTGTGGAGTGTAGAGTGCAGAGTCTGGAGTGAGGAGTGTAAAGTGCAAAGTGTGGAGTGTGGAGAATGGAGTGTAAAGTGAGGAGTGTGAAGTGTAGAGTGTAAAGTGTAGAGTGTAAAGTGTAGGGTGTGGAGTGTAGAGTGTAGCGTGTGGAGTGTGGAGTGGAAAGTGTAGAGTGTGGTGTGTAGAGTGTGGAGTGTAAAGTTTAAAGTGTGGAGTGTAAAGTGTGGAGTGTAAAGTGTGGAGTGAGGAGTGTAAAGTGTGGAGTGTAAAGTGTGGAGTGTTGAGTGGAAAGTGTGAAGTGTGGAGTGTGGAGTGTGGAGTGTAAAGTGAGGAGTGTGGAGAGAGGAGTGTAGAGTGTGGAGTGTGGAGTGTAAAGTGTGGAGTGTAAAGTGTTGAGTGAGGAGTGTAAAGTGTGGAGTGTAAAGTGTGGAGTGTGGAGTGTTGAGTGGAAAGTGTGGAGTGTGAAGTGTGGAGTGTAAAGTGTGGAGTGTAAAGTGTGGAGTGTGGAGAGAGGAGTGTAAAGTGTAAAGTGTGGAGTGTGGAGCCTAAAGTGTAGAGTGTGGAGTTTGGAGTGGAAAGTGTAGAGTGTGGTGTGTAGAGTGTGGAGTGTGGAATGTAAAGTGAGGAGTGTAAAGTGTGGAGTGTGGAGTGAGGAGTGTAAAGTGTAAAGTGTGGCATGTGGAGTGTACAGGAAAGTGTGGAGTGTGGAGTGCGGAGTGTGGAGTGAAAAGTGTAGAGTGTGGAGTGTGGAATGTAAAGTGGAGAGTGTGGAATGGGGAGTGTAAAGTGTAAAGTGTGGAGTGTAAAGTGTAGTGTGGAGTGTGATATGTGGAGTGGAAAGTGTAGAGTGTGGTGTGTAGAGTGTGGAGTGTGGAGTGTAAAATGTAAAGTGTGGAGTGTAGAGTATAAAGTGTAGAGTGTGGACTGTGGAGTGTAGAGTGTAAAGTGTAGAGTATAAAGTGTAGAGTGTGGAGTGTAAAGTGTAAAGTGACGAGTGTAAAGTGTGGAGTGAGGAGTGTAAAGTGTGGAGTGTGGAGTGTAAAGTGTGGAGTGTGGAGTGGAAAGTGTGGAGTGTAAAGTGTGGAGTGTGGAGTGGAAAGTGTGGAGTGGAGTGTGAAGTGTGGAGTGTAAAGTAAGGAGTGTGTAGTGTAAAGTGTGGAGTGTGGAGTGTAAAGTGTAGAGTGAAGAGTGAGGAGTGGAAAGTGTAGAGTGTAGTGTAAAGTGTGGAGTGTGGAGTGTAAAGTCTCAGGTGAGGAGTGAGGAGTGTAAAGTGGAAAGTGTAAAGTGTGGAGTGTAAATTGTAGACTTTGGAGTCTAAAGTGTAAATTGTGGAGTGCGGAGTGTAAAGTGTAGAGTGTGGAGTGCGGAGCTTCCCCCATAGACTCGGCGACGCCACAGGGACAACCAAAGACTCGAAACGAGACTCGTAAGTGCAGAAAAACGAACATTTCATGCGAGACTTCATCCAATTTTAACATTTTCGTCGCGTTATCAAACAGGTTGGAATGTCACAAAGTGCCACGCCTGCCATGCAAAACGACATGACAACCTGCATGGAAACATTCGAAAAGGAGATGTTTTGCCGCTTCCCCCATAGACACAACGACGCCACAGGAAAACGAGACACACAGACAAGACACGTGGATGCAGAAAAACGAGCATTTCGTACGAGACTTCCTCCAATTTTGACATTTTCGACACGTTATCAAACACGTTGGAATGTCACAAAGTGCCACGCCTGCCACGCAAAACGACATGACAAGCTGCTTGGAAACCTTCGAAAAGGAGAGGTTTTGCGGCTTCCCCCATAGACACGGCGAAGCCACAGGAAAACCAGAGACTCGAGACAAGACACGTGGATGCAGAAAAACCAGCATTTCGTACGAGACTTCCTCCAATTTTGACATTTTCGACACGTTATCAAACACGTTGGAATGTCACAAAGTGCCACGCCTGCCACGCAAAACGACATGACAAGCTGCTTGGAAACCTTCGAAAAGGAGAGGTTTTGCGGCTTCCCCCATAGACACGGCGAAGCCACAGGAAAACCAGAGACTCGAGACAAGACACGTGGATGCAGAAAAATCAGCATTTCGTACGAGACTTCCTCCAATTTTCATAGTTTGAAACATGCCGCAAGAACATGTTTTCCAGCTTCCCCCATAGACACGGCGAGGCCACAGGGAAACCAGAGACTCGAGACGAGACACGTGGGAGCACCAAAACGAGCATTTCGTGCGAGACTTCCTCCAATTTTCACACTTTGTAGCTTCAAAATCGACGTTTTCCTACGAGTTTTCCTTAGAACGTGAAAATTTGCAACCTCAAAATCGATGTTTCGTGCGAGGCTTCCGTCAATTTTCAGCACATGTCAGAAAATGCCACGCCTGCCACGGAATTTGCACCTTGTCGCCACTTGACGCAGCCCTGCCAATGCGATTTGCAAAAAACACGCAACATGACACGTCTAAAGTGCTGCGCCTGCCACGAAAAATGGCGATGGACACGTCCAAAGTGCTGCGCCTGCCACGAAAACTGCAACACATCTTCTGAAAACGTCGCAAAAGTATTGCGCCTGCCACGCAAAACGACTTTCGACACGTTCCAGAACACGTCTGAATGTCACGAAGTGCCACGCCTGCCACGCGAAACGAAGCAACGACACGTCTGAAACCTCCAAAAATGACCACCTCTGCAGAACTTCCCATAGGCACGGCCATACGGTCCTCGCGCGGACGGTTGCGGACGGTTGCGAACGGTTGCGGACGGTTGCGGACGCGGACGCAACGTCGAGCGAACACACTCCAACCCCCAGACCCCCAGAGTGAAACGGGAACCCTTGCTACGCATTCGGGAAAAAACCATTTAGACCATGGTTATGCCAAATTACTGGAGGCCAATCCCAGTCCAAAATGATCCACAATATCGTAACCCCAAAAAGATAGAAACGTAATTCACCACGTTTTTGCGTAGGATGTGACCGGATGTGATGGTTCTATCATGTTCTATCTGTTTGGGGTACTCGTACTATACGGTTGGTGGTTTACATCATCCGAGCGGAAAATCTATCCGATCGGCAGCGTGGTGGGTGATTTTAGCTGGGGTGAATCCTCGAGCAGGTGACTATATTACAGTATATTACATTATATTATGATATATTATGTTATATTACATTATATTATATTATGTGTCATTATATATATATATGTATATGTAAACTATATATATGTAATATATATATGTAATATATATATTATTATTATTATCATTGTCATTATTTTTACTATTATTATTTATTATTATTATTTATTATTATTTACTATTATTATTACTATTATTATTTATTATTATTTATTACTATTATTATTGTTCTTGTTCTTGTTGTTGTTGTATTTATTTTATATATATATATTATGTATATATATATTTATTTACTATATACATATATCAGATGTACATAAAGTATCATATATACACGGAAGTGGCATTTAGTAAGTAGCATTGATGCCTGGGCTGTAACCAAGGCCAGTCATCATTCTAAAGCGCCACATTAAAAGCTGCAGGCATGCAGGAAAATTTCATGTAGAGTTTCGCCATTTTTTCCCATGGTTTTCCCATATCTTCCCATGATTTCCCATATTTGCCCATGGTTTCCCGGGTGCCCCGGCTCCACCGAGCTCCACCGAGCTCCGTTTTTTCGTTCCGCCGCTCAGTAACTGGGTGGAGCGGCGGATGGAGCCACAGATGCAGCGGAAGAACCTGGAGAAGTTGCACCAACTGCCAGGTTTTGGATCATTTGGAATGGGGGTACCCCAGTTATTGGATGGTTTTTCTACTGAAAACATATTTTTTTTATTGCCCCCAGGTCCTTAATTTTGACCCATACCCAATTACCCTCTGGTAAACTAACATAGCTATTGAAAATGGCCATAGAAATAGTGAGTTTTCCCATTAATAGCATGGTGATTTTCCATAGTTATGTAAACGTTTACCAGAGGGTAAAATAATAGGGATATTAGGAAACATTTTATCGAAAGCCAGGGACTTGACTCACAAAATTCCTATTTTTGCTCTGGAAAAAATGTTATCTGGTTGCTGGTTTGGAACCATGGAATTTTATGACTGTCCCATCATATTGGGAATCATATTCCCAACTGACGAACTCATATTTTTCAGAGGGGCTGAAACCAGCAACCAGTAGGGATATTAGGAGACATTCTACTGATGTAATATGATGTAATCACATATATATATATATCATCATGTAATGGGATGGTAATGATCATTTTGACTGGAGGTATTATCGGGATATGGAGATAAAGGTGATATGGGGAATGGGTCAAAACCATTCAGCACCATTTAATTACAATGTTTGGGGATAACCATCCACTAACTAGTTATTTTAATGTACCTAGGGCACCAAGGTTTTGACCCATAACCATATAATTGATCAAACATAGCTCGCTAGCCCCCATCACCCCCCCAATGGTATGGTACTGTACCCCCCTTTCCCCAACAAAATCTCTCAGTTTGCATACTATTTGCAGCATTTCAGAGCCATAGGATAAACCTATGTGATTTTGTCAAGTAAGGGAACCTATTTTTCAGAACTTCAAGCAGAGAATCAACCGTTTTTTTGGTGGTTTTGAAGATCACATAAAAACGGTTATTTGTTGGATTATCACATATCCCCAATAGTTGGGTACTGTTCAAATATCAACCTTGGTCGAGATCTGGGTATCTGGAAAGCACCACAGTTGCTGCTTGGGAAAAAGTTTTTAAAAAAGGACCCGGGATCACTAGGTAAACCAATTCAACTTTGGGTTTTGGTAGGTGAATTCTAGTCGTTTTCGATGGAGAAATATACGCTACGATGATCTATGATGATCGGTGTGGGTTTGTCTGGAAAAGGAAGATAATTACCCTCAAATGATTGGAAACATGGTTGCAAACCAATGTGTATAAACCATTTTTTGTTCACCTACTTTGTATTGAAAAAAACATGAATCATTTAATAAATCGTTTCTTCAATGGTTAAATCAAATTAGTTTCTTATGTGTGATAGCTAAATCCCCCATATTTGTGAAGTAAAAAACCACCATTTCTCATCATTTCTCTATGTAATTTTACCGCATCTTTGGTGTTGTTTCGCAGGTCCTGCGGCTCATACCTTCTCCAACTTGACCACTCAAGTCTATGGTGAATGGGGTGCCTCGCAGTGGTTGGATCTTGCTGGTAGCGGGTTGAAAAATCCCATCGGCAGATGTGTCACGGTCAAGAGCTGTGTTACCCTCCGGTAATTTGTAACATAACTATGGAAAATCACCATTCATTTATAGTGTTTTTCCCCATGAAAAATGGTGGATCTTTCCATTGTTATGTAACAAATTACCAGAGGTTTCTCGGTTTCTCAGTCCTTGATGGTCATCAATCCTGAATGGGGAATGGGGTGATGATAACAAAATGGGGATGGATCATTTATATGATCGAAACCGAACATCCATAAATCCTCAGCTACTTTAAGGTGTGAAGGGTACCAGGGGAATTTACTCAGCTAGGAGTGGCTAGGAGTTATACAGCTCTACCATGCTCTACCCATTTACGGTATGGGTTACACACTTCGTAGTTGGATCCCATTTGAGCAGTGGCTGCTCAACCCCTTGTTTGATGATTGTAGCAGGTTATTTCACCCTTTATATATATATTATATTTGGGCTGAAATCGTCATCCATGAACTGGGACTGAAGCTAGCCGTCCATGGCCAATGACTTGCCATTTCGCTTTACCGCAGTATGCAAGTTATCTTGGGTAGTTTGCGTGGTTGTACTAAAAGCAAAAAAAGAGCAAAGCCCTAAAAAGGCTCGAAAAATGAGTTTAGTGTCAAATCTTGGTGTTCCAAATTCCTGTGCTACAGTATCTTTTTGGGGATTACTGGGATTACCAAAGAAACTCGACACGATTTTTCGAGGGTCTCCGAGGATCAGATGGAGGTTCCCAACGATGGAGGTTACCCTCCAGTAGACTAACAGTTTACTATGGTATAGACAGCCCTTTATAGATTATTTACTTCTATAATCCTCTATATATGTATGTGTATATATACATACATATTTAAAATTGTGTTTGTCCATAGCTATGGTAGTTTACCAAAGCGTATCACTTATCACCATGGCTTTTATGTCCGTCAACAACCCCAACCGGACCACCAAGTACAAGATGACTCAGAAAAACAACAGGTCAGAAACTTCACTGACGTGTTTCTGATGACAAAATCAGATACTGTGAAGATTCAACATGCGCAACCTCAATCTTCATTTGCGGTGTCCTGAGGTGTTCGACTACGTGGCCCGGGCTCGAAATGCCCCACGCCCGTTTTCCTTTTCATCCGCAGACGGCCATTTGAGCCATGTTGCAATGCTGTGAAAATGTCGCGCGACTGCCCTTTGCATCAGCCTTTGCAATTTGATCCACAGTGCGTTCAGCAAGCACTAGTGTGAGTTGGTATACCGGAGCCGCCGTGCTTCGCTACTGGTTTCGCATGGACGCTGCCTCCGAGTTCGAAGCTAATGGATGGTCACCTACGCTGTCTTCCAATGGACACGCTCCAACGACATCCTTCACAGCCCGAACCAATCTGAGTGAAACCCATGCAAGCAACCATGTGTTTGAGTATGATGATAACTATGATGATAGCTCGGACGTTCCCTCACTGGCCCGAGCTGTTGATGGAGAAGATGAAAACCTATGGTTGTGTCGAGCGTGTGACAGTGCGGACTGGAGAGTTAGCCCTGGCCATGGATGGGCATGCATGCGATGTGGCAATGATACCTTCTATGATGCCTTCACCTCCACAACCTTCGCTACGAGAACGGGCAGTTGGATGTTTGTGCCAAATGCCCCACCTAGCAATGCTGGCAGCCGTAGAAACCATGATGATCCAGATGATGCCTCGCTGCAGGAAGCCTATGCTGAGTCCGAGACAGTGACAACAGACCCTTCGGTCGACCCAGCCACCTTATCTCCAATGAATATGTCGAGACGTCAGCGTAGAGCCTTGAAGCGTCGTAATCCTGGCAATCCTAAAGTTGCACGAGGTCACAACGTTCCACGAGTTCCCAAAGTGCCTCTTGACCCTAAAGCTCATCAAGATCCCAAAGTATCCCAAGATCCTAAAGTATGCGATAGTTTCACAGTTCCTCATCACTCAACTGGCTTTCCTAAGGAACCTGCTTTGACCGCCTCACCTGCTCGCGAACTTTTGAACTCCAAAGGTGGCCCGGGCAAGGGCAAAGGCTATGGCGGCACTGGAAGTGATGCAAGTTCAAAGCATGCTGGATGGCGAGATGCAATGCTGCGGGATCTACATAGCATGACTGCGAAGAATGCTGAGGAGAAGCCCTGGTCCATTCGAAAGGGGCCAGCACCTGGCTTGAAATACCGCGGTGGCACACCTCCTGCACCACCGCAATGGACATACAACAAAGGAGATCTCCAAGCATTTCAGCGCTGGGAACGCAAGTTGATCGTTTGGAGGCGACAGATTGCCTCATATCTTCCTCCAAACGAAGCTGCAATGATGCTCTATGTCAGTCTGAAAGGAGAAGCTGAAGAAGAGCTTGAACATGCAAGCTTGGACCGCATCGACTCTGAGGACGGTGTGGACTACATCCTCGAGACTTTGAGAGCTCCATTGATGGTCAAAGGTATCTACTTGAAGCGCAAGTTCTTGGACGAGTTTGAGCGTCTGCAACGACGCCATGGTGAATCTGTGAAAAGCTTTTGCAACAGGTATCACCGTGTTGAGCGTTCACTGCAGAGTGTCGGTGTTGACACAAGCAACATGTATGATACCGAGGCTGCAGGATCTCGTTTGCTGGATAGACTTCGACTTGGCATTGATGCCCAGCGAATGATCTTGGTGGCAACATCTCAGTCTTTGAGATATCAGGATGTCAAGGACGCTGCCGAGATTCAGTTTCCTGACCATCGTCCTACGCCTCCAGTGGTCTACACCAGAGACTTTGACAAGGAGGATAAGCCACAACAGCCCCGAGATTCGAACAAGCCCAACAGCAACTACCGACCTCCTGCCCAACAAGGCAAAGGCCAACAGAAGGGCAAGCCCAACCAGAACTCTGCCTTTGTCAAAAAGACCTACGTTACCGAGACCGGCGAAAACGCCGACGATGCCAAGGATGACACGCAGGATGACCCTGCAGCCAATGATGAGCCCAATGAAAATGACGAAGATGCAGCCGAAGGACAAGATGATCCTGAATATCAACAAGCAGCTGACGATGATGAAGACGGCCAAGATGGCGATGTCTTCCATGAACTTCAAGAAGCAGCCAATTGCCTGACTGTGACTGCCCGCAGATTGCAAGGCTTGACACTGGGCCGCAAGTTCACTGGCGGCAAAACAATCAAGCAGCGCAAGCAAGAGTCGCACTGCTCAGTGTGCGGCGAAAAAGGTCATTGGAAAGGTGACCCAGAATGTAGCGCCACTGCAGACTCCAAGGGCAACGACAACAGCCGAGGCAAAACCTATGGCAAAACGTCAGCTGGATCCTCCTCTCAGAACAAGCCTCCTGCGAAAAAGGTTTTGCATGTGCAGCATGGGGATGGAAGCCGGCGATCAGTCACTTTTGAGGATGAATCCAAAGATGTCACCGAAAAGACCTATGGCACGTTTTTCACATACATGGTCACACACCACATCGCCGACACCCATCAAGTTTTTGGCAATTTCAACCCCAAGTTCACCAAAGTGATGGTTTTGGATACCGCATGCCAGAAATCATGTTGCAGCACTGCATGGTTGGATGGTAAGAAAGCTTCACTAGCAGAGTTCAAGCTTCGAGCGCGCACCATCCCCAACAGAGAGCCTTTTGAATTTGGACATGGACCCACGCAATACAGTCATGAACATGTTCAAATACCAGTTTGTTTTGATGAGGTTGAGAAGAACATGATGCTGATTGGTGCAAGTGTTATTTCAACTACTAACAATATTGCCTTCCTCGCCAGCAGCGATCTCATGACCAACAAGTTGAAGATGGTGTTGAACTTGCCATGCCAGGAAGCCTTCATCGGGTTGCTCAACACCACCGTGCCCATCTGTCAGATTGCAGGCCACTTAGCACTGGACATTTCAAAGTTTCCGAAGATGGCCAGCAGTTCGCAGATGTGGAGACAATACCATGAGATGTGTTTGCAACCCGACCATGATCCTGAACTCCTCTATTTCTCTGCAGAAGGCTCAAGCGATCAATTCGATTCACGACACCGTGATTCCCATGAACAAGGGACCACCACCAGCATGGCTGCAGAACTGGCGAATGATGGTTCGCCGATTCCGACATGTCGAGATGTGGATGGCCACCATGATGGTGCAAGCAGTGCGGCTGGGCCTACGACCTCGAAGATGGATCCAACACCAAGACCCGTTGGACATGGAACTCCAAGAGGCCCTGCTGAACAAAGCCACCAAACCATGTGCTCACGAGAAGATGCACCGTTATGGGAATCGAAGCGGAAGCTTCGCCAAGTGCCTGATGTGCGAGAAAAAGTGGAAGTGGTCCGAAGACGAAGATCGATGGACAGACCTGGTATCCTCCAAGCGGCAGCCACTGCCATTGCCTTCATCTTCAACAGCCTCGAACTTCCTGGACAAAGCTCGACGCCCAGCTTGGGCACTGATGGCAACTTCTTCGAGTCGTCGGCCGAAACAACGTCGCAGGGCACAGCAACACCTTTGACAACTGCGACAAGACAGCCACGAGGAGCCAGACCAAAGAACTCAAGCAAGAAGAGATCAACTCCAACCGAGGAAGTGGAGGAGGTGGAGAGCTCGGAGTACGAATGGGAACAAATAGGTTGAAGAAAGGCAATCAAACCCGGCTGACAGGCCATCTCCGGAGCACGGCCAAGATCTACGACTTTGAGACAAAGACCTATGAGGCCCTGCTCACCTATGCGGAGAAAATGGCAACTGGTCCCAAGATTGACCTTTTAGAAGTGTTTGCAGGTTCGGCCAACCTGACATTCCGTGCTCCCAAGTTCAACCTGAACGCTCTCGAGCCCATGGACAAGACCATCAACGTGGACTTGAAAACCGAAGAGGGCCGCAAGTTCCTTTGGCGAGTAGTCATGAAGTTTCAGCCACTTCTGATTCACGTTGCCTGGCCCTGCCGCTACTGGTCATTGTTCAACGAGAACATGAATTACAGCCACAGGTTACAGGAACTTGAAGAACTACGCAATGATGAGCGGGTCCTTGTTGATTTAGGATCCGACCTCATGCATCACCAACATCAGCAAGGACGCCTTTACCTGGGCGAAAATGTGCAACGCTCTCGCATTTGGGTTCAACCTTCAGTGGAGTCCGTTGCTGAATTGCCAGGCAACCTGATGACCCAATGCGATGCTGGCGCATATGGCGCCGAAGATTCACAAGGGTACCCCATTGTGAAGACCCACCGCTGGACCACAAATTCTCCAGCGATTGCCTCAGAACTCTCAAGGAGAATGACTCCTGAGCAGAAGATGTATGCAAAGCCAATTGAAGGCGCTGAGACAGAACCAAGTGGCCACTATTGCGATGGACTGGTCGATGCGATCCTTCGTGGACTTCAGAAGGAAGCTCGCATCAGAGACCCAGCACGTTTTGTAAAAGCCAACAAGGTGTTCTATGCACACCCCTCCAGTGATGAGCAGCTTTGGTCACCAATTTTGGATGAGTTGGAGCGGCGCTTTGGAAACACCAGCAAAAGGCCCTACAACATCGCAACCAGTGACCCAATCTACAGAGATATCGAGAATCTCATCCCTTGGCAACTTGAGCGAGTTCAGGTCACGTGGACACCATCAGTCAGAAGGTTTCCCACTGAGTTTGCCTACACTCATCGTGGCGCTGTGCTCAGACTGGCCAATGGGAAAATCTTGATTGAGCATGAAGACCTCTCACAGGTCGTCTACCCCAAGCAGAGGTACACTGATCCCATGCGACTTGGGATATACTTCTTTGGAACGGCCCCACAAGATGATGATGAAGAGCCACCTCCACCACCAGAAGTTCCAGAAGCTGATGCTCAAGCTCAACAACGAGTTCCAGGCATCACCACCGACATCTGGTTTGAAGGTGCCGGTGCCACTCTCAACAAAGAGCTGCAGAAGTCATTGGCACGACTTCACACCAACATGGGCCACCCGCCGAAGGAGGAGCTGATTCGCATCTTGGCAGCCTCAAACACTTTGTCCTCAAGGGTGTTGACGGGCATCGAATGTTTGCGATGCGGAAGCTGCCTTCGTTTGACAGTTCCAAAGAAGCCACCAGTTTCCTCAACAACAGCCATAGCAGCAGGTCAGTTTGGAGATCGCATTCAATCTGACATTGTCTACATTCGCACTCTCAATGACAACAACATAGTGATTGGCATGGTGGACGAGTTCACAAACTATACAGTGGCACACACCTTGGAAGACCGAAGCCCAGCCACTGTTTTGAAGATGATGCAACAACTTTGGTACCACCCTCTTGGGCTTCCACACCATGTCACTGTCGACCCTGACACAGCCTATCTTGGAGAATGCGAAGAATGGCATCAACGCCATGGCATTGAGTATGAAGTGATTCCAGCAGAAGAGCACTGGCGAATTGGCAAGGTGGAGAGACGCAATACTCTCATGAGAAGCCTGGTCGAACGACTTGTGGATCACCATTCCATCACCTCCAAGGAAGCTTTGGATTCAGCGATCATTGCGGCGACTTTTTCACTAAATTGCTAAACATACAGCCACGGCCGCTCACCATTCCAGAGCGTTTTTGGCCGGATCCCTCGACCTCTTGGGGATCTTTTGTCAGATGAAAAGTCGCTGGTGATCACACACGACCAGACTGCCCACCAACTTCGACCAGAACTGCTGCGAGCTGAAGCCACTACAGCTCTGATGCAAATCACTGCATCTCAATCAGTGCGAAGAGGCCTGTTGAGGAAGACACGCAATCAGCAAGAGCTCAGCCACCTTCGACCTGGCCAAACAATAGCCTTTTGGAGATGGCAAGGACGAGCTCGACAACACAAGCGCGGCAGTTGGTCGCTCGGTCGATTTTTGGCTTTCGACCCTGACAAACGCTCCTGCTGGGTACAGGTTGGCAAGACATCAACTCGCATTGGCCTTGGTCAAGTTCGAGTAGCAGTTGGATGGGAGACTTGGACCCTTCCGAAGATGATATCAAACTCCTCCGTGATGCTGAAACCAACATCTCACATGGACTTTGGGATGATCAGCAAGGCGAACCTCCTCAAGATGAAGATATGGCCATTGCTGATGAGGAGATTTTCAACTTCAGACCCATCCAAGAACGTGCCAACCGATTGCCAGAGCTCTCAGGTGAGCAACAACAACCACCAGAGCAGAACCTTCAACGAGACCAATATGCCGATGGACTTTCTGGCATACCCCCGGATCGACAGCCCTTGGACTTGGCTACGATCCCCGGGTCGCTTGCTCAACCTTCTCCAGTGCAACAACAAGAGCAAGCAGGTCTCCAATCACCACGTGATGGCGAAGCACCACCACAACTACCTACACACCTATCGCAACAGCAACAGCAAACCAACACTTACATTGACCAGCGCACCATCAACGTGAGGGTTGATTCACCTACATATACCAGGTATGGAGGAAGATCAGATTTTGGGTCAGTTCCACCAACACCAAGAAATCGACCCAGATCAAGAACGCCAAGCAGAGCACCTCCTACCGAAGAGACTTCACTGGCAAAACAAAGACCAGCGGAAGCAGCACAACCTTCTCAGCCAAGCCAACTGCCTGAAATTGAAGCAGAACCAACAGCAATCGCAGAAGAACTGCCCATACTCCCGATGAAGAGACCAGCTGATGCCATGCTCACCAACCTCTTCCAGTGCGACAACAAAGACCTTGAACTGATGCAGCCCTATTGGGATGGTGGATGCAACTTAGATTTCCCACATCCACGTGCCGACAACTTCTATCAGGCCTACCTTGTGAGCGACCACAGAGCCGTCGAGATGAACGGCATGTCCAATCCAAGTCAGCCTGACCATGATTCCTCTGACGATGAGCTCGTGCTGTCAAACCAGCGCGGAATGTCTCGCCAAGAGTTGAAGCAGTTGGACCGGGAGATCCCTTGGCGCGAAATTGCCGGATCAGATCCCGACACTTTCCAGAAGTATGTCGACAGTGCTGCAAGTGAATATGCTGGTTGGTTAGCATGGGGCGGCATCCGACCGCTGAGCAAAGCAGAAGAACAACAGGTGATGTCAGACCCCAGACTTCGACGTCGGGTGATGAAATCACGCGCAGCTTACCGCGACAAAAACCGCGGAGTTCCACCACTGAAGCCAAAGACCCGAGTGGTCATCATTGGATGCTCAGATCCAGACCTGCGACAGCTGAGCCGAGATAGCCCTACGCCATCAAGAGTGTCTGAATTTGTGCTACTAGCCGTGGCAACAGCAGGCGCCAACGGTGAATTCGGCAACTCTACAAGCCGATGGTCTATGTGGTTGTCAGATGCCGAGAAAGCCTTTTTGCAGGGTTCCCAGGATGACACAGAACGAGACGGCCCAATCTACATGCAGAGCCCCCGAGATGACATCCTGAACGCTGCACAAGCGTATCCTGCAAGCCTCTATGAGATCACAGGCAATTGCTATGGACTGAGTAATGCACCTCGCACCTGGTACAAGAAGGTTGACAGAGACCTGATCAAAGGCAAATTTCACAGACACAGCCTTGACCGCTGCTGCTACTACTTTTTGGATGCAGATGGCAACCTCTCCTGCCTCCTCATCGTCCATGTCGATGACTTCATGGCTGTCTTCAACACCGAGACCTTTGACCTGAAGATCCTTGAGAATATGTTGAAATGGGGATCTACCACTCTGATCACCGAGCAAACACCAGGTGAATATCGCGGCAAAGAAATCCAAATGACCAAGGATTCCAATGGCCGCTACAGCTATGTGGTGACTCAGACCAAGTTCATCAAGGCCATGGACTCCGGAAAAGTGCCATCTGCCCGTGTCAAAGAAGGCGGCAAGCTGAATGACAAGGAGATGGCCGAATTCAGGTCAGTTGTTGGAAGTCTTCAGTGGTTGAGCGGCCAAACACGGCCAGATTTAGCAGCTGTGGCTTCGCTGGCTCACAGAGGTTCCAACACCGAGATCAGCGACTTGCAAAAGGTCTACAAGGCCGTTGAGTACGCCAAGGCGACAAGTGATTGTGGCATTCGAATGCCTGCAGTGCCTTTGAATCGCACCACAACGATCCTGGCCTATGGAGATTCAAGCTGGTGCAATGCTGCAAATTTCACTTCGCAGTATGGCGTTGCAATTGTGCTATGTCCGGCACAAGTCTCAGAGACAACATGCTTTGGTTTTTTAGTTGACTGGAAGAGCGGACGCATGCAACGCGTTGCTCGCAGCACTCTGGCAGCAGAGGCTCATGCAGCAGACGAAGCTGCTGATAGGGCATGCTTCATCAACTACTACCTGACGGAGTTGTTTTTCGGCATTCCTGCGCAGAAGGCCAGAATGGAAATGCCGATGAAACAAGCAACTGATGCAAAAAGCCTGTATGACTGCCTAGTAGCTGAAAACCCAAGCACTTCTGAGAAGCGATCGATGGTGTCAATCCGCTCAGTGCAGCAAGCTATGTCTCCAAAGCAAGTGCACTGGATCCCAACGCACCTTATGCATGCGGATGGCCTCACCAAGATCGATGCAAAACTGCGAGAGATCCTTACCCGCTGGTGTATGAATCCATGGTGCCAACTTCGAGATGAAGACGCACAGGGCTCCAAGGTGAAGACCAGCAAGCACAGTGGATCCACGCAGAAAGCAACACCTCAAACAAAGACCAGTGTGAAGATTCAACATGCGCAACCTCAATCTTCATTTGCGGTGTCCTGAGGTGTTCGACTACGTGGCCCGGGCTCGAAATGCCCCACGCCCGTTTTCCTTTTCATCCGCAGACGGCCATTTGAGCCATGTTGCAATGCTGTGAAAATGTCGCGCGACTGCCCTTTGCATCAGCCTTTGCAATTTGATCCACAGTGCGTTCAGCAAGCACTAGTGTGAGAGATACTAAGATATTCAAAGGTATGAACATGGCAAGCATGACATTGGATAACGTTATCAAAACCAGTCATGACGAACAGACGCATACTTGCAATATCTTGCAATATGATATTGGTATTTGGATGCATATGCGGGATTGCGAAAATTGGGGTACCCACCAAATCATCCAAAACGATGCCATTTTAGCAATGAAGCCGGCATGGGCTTCTTAGGGTATCCCCCCCTTTGCGAAACATAGGAAAATATATGAAAATATATGAAAACCCATTATTCATTGATTAAAATGTCTGTGTATGATAATTGGATCAGCATTTTATCGATGATTGTCTTTTGTTCCGCTATATATCCCCGTGATATTCGGACAAAATGGATCAAAATGGTGGGTTTTACAGATATATTTTTGTCAGCGACAATGTCAGACAGAAAAGGCAAGACAAACGTCATCGTGGTGCTAATATTCTTTTATTAACCATTTATTAACTATTATTAACCAATATCAACAATTTATTAACCAATATTAACCCATATTAACCATTCATTGACCAATATTACATAACCAATATTAACCATTTATTAACCATTATTAACCAATGTTAAACATGTATTGACCATTGTTAACCAATATTAGCCATCTATTAGACAAAAAACGTCAATTCTTTGGTAAACATCAGAAGCTCCAGCCCCCAAGTCTTGGAACAAGCGAGGAAAGGAGAAGTCGCGCCAAGCGATGAATCGCACTGCCAGTGATCATTGGCTCCACATGAGCGCGCCAGGATGGGGTCCGACATCATGGCTGATGTGACTAGTGATTTATGACATACCCTCTGGTAAACAAACATAGCTATTGAAAATGTTCATTTATAGTTGGTTTACCGATGAAAAATGGTGATTTTCCATAGTTATGTTAGTTTACAAGAGGGTATGATGGTCCTATGATGTCCTGTTTTAATACTCTTGTGTGTTTTTAAATGTGTGTCGTATCAAGCAGTATGATAGACTATTATAGTGTTTGACTGTTTAACATTGTTTCACTATGGGTGATAAATCTCAGTTGGCTCAGTCAGTCGCAGTGAACCAGGCCCTGGTGGCCTGTTGCGAACATGCATTTATCCTCTGCACCACCAAAAGGATGGTTGAAACCCTATAAAGAATGGGATAAACCAGCAATCAACTGGTGACTCGGATTTCGCTCGCCCTTTTTAGAGGATTTCGCGAAGTGGAAAATCGCCATCGATCGCTAATAGGTAAAAGGAACTAAAGGTGCCATGGCTTCAATACTGTTAGTCATTACCAAAGGCTAAGAGTCCTTTTAGATTCCCAAAGGCTAAGAGTAATGTGATAAAGCCAATGGTAAAAGTTACCTTTTGGATCCTTTTGGGGATGGGTTGTACTACACCAATGGTGATGACTTGGGGATGGTTTATGATGCACGTTACTGTATATCAAACAGTAAAACTCAAGTCTGGTGATTTACTATGGTTTGCTATTGCCTCTGTCTCATGGACTTGTGGTGCCGTATCATGAGCGTCATGACCAGGGCTGTTTTGGTTCTCAGGGCGGATCACCCATAGAGTGTTGTCTCTCCCTTTTCCAGAAGGCTGATGGAAGAGGGATCCAGCAGTTCCGATGGATCCAAAGAACCCGTCACCTTCAGCTTCATGACGGAATACTCGCGATTGCCTTGCAACCAGCCACACAGCCAAAAAAAAGTTAAAGCGATTTATATAATCAGATTTTCAGTCGGAAGGGAAGATGACTATCATGATTAGGCTTACAAAATGTCAACATTAGAATTTCAATGGTTTTCGATGGTTTTCTCATTTTGATGTGGCTTTGATTGGCACCGATTTTTCGAGGTGTTTGTTCTTCGCCTCGGCATTTGGCTGCAAGCGTGGCGACGCCTGCGCGTTTTGCCACCACGTGATCCCAGAGAAGCTTCCGAGCGCCCGGCCGCGTAAAGCACGGCGTGATGCGCTGAAGGCTCAAATTTGGGGCCTGCTGCAGCAATTGGATGTGGAAAAGCAAGAGCCGCAGGAGACCTGGCAGACTTTTTTTTGGTGCGAAGATTTGTCTGTAAATGCTGGGAAGAACATTTGAGCGAAAGGGCTGCTGTATCCTCAGTGAATGTTGGGTATAAAATGTCTATCAATGTTTTATATAGTGTCACAATGCTTTGTACTTTAGATATAAGATATGCAGTTACTGTAGTTATGTGTATTACATACACTGACACAATGTGATCTTCCCATAATTGTTACTTGGACCCAATTTTTTTGGTTCCCCGGGAGTGACTGACACCGATTTGGTTGAGCTTGACCCCCAGGAAGTTGTCTACCAGTTGCAGTCCGCAAGTCGGCAATGTGAGTACAGCCGCGTCATCAGCCAGAATGCAGTAGATAGCCTGCTCCAGCAGGTTGAAATGAAGCATCGAGCACAGGGACACCCTGTACCCCCACGTGGTGAGACTTGCAACGAAAGTTGCGGGGCTTTGCACCGTTTCTCGGTGTAATTGCAGGTTCCTCCTCCCTTGTTCGTGTACTGTGCACAAAGGGTCAAAGTGCACAAAAAGTACACTCAAACAGGAGATCGGATATTGTATTATATGTATTTATGTCGGGTCGAAAAACCGTGAAAACCCGTACTGCCACCACAAACAGATCAATACAATATCAATACATATCATCCGACAGCACTTGAGACATAAGATGTGCGTTTGTCGCGTTTTGTTGGCAGTTTCCACTTGATGCATGCTGCTGTCAACAGCACAGCGTTTGTCTGCTCACATGACTGCTCTCACCGTCATGTCCAAGGACCTCTAACTCGACTGTGTCTCAGAAAATGATGCCATAGCATGCTGTGATGTTGAAAGTTTGTGATTATTACATGACTTGAGATTCTCTCGAACTAATTGCTCAAAATTGGAAAGTGTTTGGTAGTTTCTATTTGCTGATTCTTGATATTCTTGATGAAGCCATGCGAGACACAAGTCAAGAAAGACGCACAGTCCTAAAGCTGATGTCCAGAGCATTGAACCGCGGCCATATACATGATTCGGGAATACTCGGGATGTGTTTTTCTTTCTACACACTCGTATATCGTATTCAAATGTATTCAAGTTCAAACACTTTTTGCATCGCCTTCGTTTTCCATACCTCCACCCGAGACTTTGGTGTTAACAGTCTCACCAGGCTGCCATGCGTGCGCAATTCGCAAGTGGATTGCAAGTCCCTGGAGTAGCATGGTGATCAAATACAAACATGATCGCGTCTCGCAGAGAAAAAGGTCGTTCTGAGTCCAATTGGATCCACTCCAGGATTTCGAGGGTTTCCAATCCATGGGGTCCCTCAAAATCATCCAAATTAGACCATCCATGACCAGTTTAGTAAAGCCATGGTGACTTGGGGTTCCCCCCATGTTAGGAAACCTCCAATGTATACTTTCTATTCATTGTAAGGATTCCCCAAAGATAGGAGTCCAAACTGCTGAAACTGTGACGATTGATGCGGTGAATGTCTGTGGCTCTGGCAGTCATAAACCACCTGGATGTGGGGTGTGGACAAAGCATGACAAAGCCATGTTTTGATAAACCCAGCCGCAGAGTGGCTGTAGACTGTAGATGATATATATATATATTATGTATATATATATATTATGTATATATATATTATGTATATATATATTATGTATATATATATATAACTTTATTAATACTATTATATTGAAGCGAATAATGTGAAAGTTTTTTCACGTGGGTAATCGTGGTATAACAGGATATAACAGGCATCAAATTGACGCAGGCCGTCCATCGGTCACTTTTCGTTGGGGAATTGTGGGGATAGGATAGATAGATATGGGGGTTTCCATGAATGGGGGTACCCCAAAATGGCTGCTTTATAAGGGAAAATCTTCTTAAGGTTGATGATTTTAGGGGTACCCCCATTTTCAGGAAACCTCCATATGGATAGGATGGCTGCTTAGTTCCTCTGCATTTCAGTAAATGGGGCTCTAAAGAATATCTGAAACGAAACAATGTCAAGGTACCGCCAAACGGATTGTGTGGCAGTTGGGGTATCAATGGGGATTTTTGGACTGTCAACTGGAGAAGTGCCCGTCGCCGCCCTTCTCCAGCCCACATAGTCATACCAATCAATTGGGGCTTCCATGGTTTTCCTTAGGGGTTTCCCCCCTCAACGGGGGTAAACCCATCCAAAAAACACACCTTTAACAAGCTGGATGACCTGCTCAGCTGCGCAGGTCACGAGTTCTACCGTAGCAACTCGGAAGTGGAGTATCTTTGAAGCAGATGAGTATGGCAAGGTGTTTTTGTTGCCATGAAAAATTGCCTAGTTGATTGGTTAAAGAATGGTTAAAGGAAATTTTACTACCATGGGTGGTTGGGGATTATGAACTTACCGTAGGCAACCCAACAAGTTGAATTGTTTGAAGTGCTTTGAAACCGTAAAGTTGGAGTAGTAGCCTTTGCGTTTCATGGTTTATTTTCTCCATAAGTCAATGTTTTTTTCTGGGATTTGCCGGGGGGTATATCATGATTCACTAATGATTATAATGGTATATACTTCCCAGCTAATGGTATATACTTCCGATATGAATTGATGATTATAATGGTATATTAATTGATGATTTATTGCTAATGGTATATACTTCCTATATTAATTGATGATTATAATGGTATATAATGGTATATGAAAATTGATGATTTATTGCTAATGGTATATACTTCCTATATTAATTGATGATTATAATGGTATATAATGGTATATGAAAATTGATGATTTATTGCTAATGGTATATACTTCCTATATTAATTGATGATTATAATGGTATATAATGGTATATGAAAATTGATGATTTATTGCTAATGGTATATACTTCCTATATTGATTGATGATTGTAATGGTATATAATGGTATATGAAAATTGATGATTTATTGCTAATGGTATATACTTCCTATATTAATTCATGATTGTAATGGTATATAATGGTATGTGAAAATTGATGATTTATTGCTAATGGTATATACTTCCTATATTAATTGATGATTATAATGGTATATAATGGTATATGAAAATTGATGATTTATTGCTAATGGTATATACTTCCTATATTAATTGATGATTATAATGGTATATAATGGTATATGAAAATTGATGATTTATTGCTAATGGTATATACTTCCTATATAATTGATGATTATAATGGTATGGTATATGAAAATTGATGATTTATTGCTAATGGTATATACTTCCTATATAATTGATGATTATATATATAATGGTATATGAATTGATGATTTATTGCTAATGGTATATTACTATATGGATATTTATACTTCCTATTGATTTGATGATGATGCTAATGGTATATAATGGTAATGGTATATAATGGTAAAAATTGATGATTTATTGCTAATGGTATATACTTCCTATATTAATTGATGATTATAATGGTATATAATGGTATATGAAAATTGATGATTTATTGCTAATGGTATATACTTCCTATATTAATTGATGATTATAATGGTATATAATGGTATATGAAAATTGATGATTTATTGCTAATGGTATATACTTCCTATATTAATTGATGATTGTAATGGTATATAATGGTATATGAAAATTGATGATTTATTGCTAATGGTATATACTTCCTATATTAATTGATGATTATAATGGTATATACTTCCTATATTAATTGATGATTATAATGGTATATAATGGTATATGAAAATTGATGATTTATTGCTAATGGTCTACTATATACTATTATATACTATTATTATGATGGCTAAAGCTTACCATTGCCGCACGAAAGGGGAATCCATGGATTGGCTCGAAACTGCTCGACGGGCGGTGGCTCGACGCTTTCGCTGTCTTCGCAGTTTTTAACCAACCACCAGTTGTAGCAGAAATTCTGGGGTTATGCCGGCTTTATATGGTTTTTTATAGCTTGAAATAGCAAAGACTGTATAGTTTTATATAGCTTTATATAGCTTGAAATAGCAAAGAATGATCTGAATGACCCGAGCGTTGTGGTTTCCACTCAAAAACCAGCTCAGATTGTGCTGTGCATCCGTTCGTCCTCATTTTTTCTCTGTTTTCGCCTACCAAAGTTGGTAAATCAAACCTGGCCAGGAAAATGGCCATGTGACTCAATGAGGAGTTTCCCATCAAACTGGTTTTGAATCCCTTAGTAAAAAAGGTATGTTCATTGTGGATTTGATCGAATTTCTGGGTCAACCTTGAATGGGTTTCGTACTTTAGCCTGTTGCTATGGAAGATCTACTAACCAGCTATTTTATTTGTGTTTTGCAGGATATCTAACATTGGCAAATGATTTTAGTGCTGGAAAAGGATCGAACATGAAGTTTAAGTCGGTAAATGAGGATCACCCATGTTTTTTCCCCGGCTTGCAAGCATTTACTGTACGAGTTATGGAATGAATAAGCCTTTATTGCTGGTGAAAACTCATGATTTTAAGAACCCGATGTCCGGTTTTACAAGATCATCTTCGAAGCGTTTACTGAAAATTGAGTAACCCCAAATTTGATGGTGTATCATTATTTTGGATTTTGTTATAACTTGGGTCAGTTTACATTTGTTCAAGCACATCCCGCAGCATAGATCATTCCCAGCATTGGTTGAAGGAAGAAGTTACAGGAAACTATGTATTATATACATATAATTATAATAATAGATATGTACATATAATAGACATAGATATGTAATATATAGAACATTATTATATGTACTATATGAACATAGAAATATATATATATATATACATAGATATGTTTATATGTTGCCAGCATTATACACATATACATATTATTATTATTATTATTATGTACATATAATTATAGATGTTCTAAGATAACTAGTTTACCCTCTGGCAACCAGACATGACATTGCCATGTTCGATCACCGGAGAACCGGGTAGCTGCATCGATACATCGAGACTTGCGGAGGTTCTGCCACCCCTCTGAGCAAGTGCCAAAGTTCAAAGCATTGCACATTCCAGAGGATGGCGGCGGCATCAGGTCCGCACTCTTCCACCCTAATCGTTTTTTTTAATTTTCACCAGAAACCAAGGGGACTTTACGTGGTAACAATGAACCCCCAAGAGAATTAAGTGAGATAGATGTGCCAGTATCTCATTAGCACATAGATGATCCAGTCAAATGATATGTGTATTGGTTTGGCAGCCCAAGGTTCTTTGGAGTAGCATGATTTTTGGGACACGCCTGCAATTTGTAGACGCACTCATATAATATGTGTTCAAAAACATATTTATATATACACATATACATCATATATATTTATATTATATGCATTTATATCATATATATATATATACATATATCATTTATACATATGTATATATACATCATATTATATTTATATCATATATCATACATTTATCAATATCATATACTTACATATACATTTACATATACATATACCCATATATATATATATATATCACATATATATATATACATAATATGGCACAATATGTATGTGTCTATATATTCAGCCACAAACGGTGGTTCATGTGGCACTGCGGGGTTTGTCAGATGTCCAGGATTGGGATATGATTTATATATTCCCCAGTGTGGAAAAGAATTGGGATCAGATTACAAAATAATCAAAATGGTGATAGCTGAATCCCATTTCAGTTGGTCTTGTCGTTTATTATTTGCATAATGTGGGTTAGCCACAATCAGGCCACAATTTATCAGTTTTTGACCTTGAGAGGTCTGAAGTTGCTATTTTTCATCCATAAACTGGGGAAGCCCCACTGGAAGCCCCACTGGAAGCCCCACCATCAAATTGGTCGTGTTGCCGAGGCCTGTGCTCCGTGAACGCATAATATCCATACAATATACATGAACGCATGCGGATATACACATTTACACGTTTTTGCCTGCGGACCGAAAACCGTGCTCGTAAAACGCACGTTTTTGGGGTGGGGTGGGGTGGGGCATGTCAACGTTCCTTCATTATAGTTTTCTACGCTGCAGAGATCTCTGGGATCGTTGCTACGTTACTTGTTACCACGCTGCAGAGATCTCTGGTGTTGTTGCTACGTGACATGCGTTGCAGCGATGACGGTGAAAAGCCAAAAAACGCGCCTCAAATTTTTCCAGGTTTTCAAATCATCAAATCAGCACGGCACTGTGGTAAAATCACCATTTTTGGACACTATGTACACGCCGATGAGCACGGGTTCCGGTCCGGTGGGACGTTTTTGCATATACATACATGTACGTACATATACATGCACATAGATGCATGTACATGCATGTACATGCATGTACATGCATATACATACACATACACATACACACATATGTACGCACATACATACCTACCTACCTCAGTTCTATTTTGTTGGTTTCTAGAGCTGAGGACCTACCTACCTAGCTACCCTACCCACCCACCCACCTACCTACATACGTACATGCATACATACATGCATGTCTTTCATTACATACATGCATATCTATGCATTCACCAGTTGCAAATCAAATGAGTGGCATCTAACAAAATAACATTTACTCTCTGGTAATTTGTTACATAGCTATTGAAAATTCCACCATGCTATGAATGGGAAAATCCACTATTTCTATGGCCATTTTCAATAGCTTTTTGTATGTTTGCCAGAGGGTACCGATGATTGCACCCTTTTTTCCATGGAAGATCACTCTCCTGTGACGCTCAGGGTCCGACAAGGCTCCATCCGATGGTGCCCGTTTCATTTGGGCAAATACCGAGAGACATGGCACCTTGGCTCTCGCCAAGTTTTATGGGATGTGTTGTTTTTATGGGAGTTTTCCATAGTTTTACATAGTTTTCCATAGTTTTCCATAGTTTTTCATAGTTTTCCATAGTTTTTCCATAGTTTTCCATAGTTTTTCATAGTGTTCTATCATATCATCAAGAAACCATGAAGCCAATCCAGGAGTTTTCCAGTGAAATATGCGGAGAAAATCCACAAGTTCAGGTCCTTGGAGCAATTCATCATCCAGCGGATGGTCCATGTTTTCGCAAAATCATCGGACTTTGTGCCGCAAAAACGAGCATATACTAGCATTATAACTGTTGGTTTCAATCAAACAGGTAGCAATTTCCATACTGGTTGATACTGGACACGCATTGTTCCGCGTTGACAATCCGCGACCGAATTTGGAAGAATCAAACTCATTGAATTTTGAGCCGTATGGTTTCTCCAAAAATCGTGCACCCCATTTTAGGAGTAACAGTATGCCTAATTTTTAGTCGTGCCCCAGATGGTAACTTTTCAATGCAATGTCCGAGGACACGCGGCGACGTTGGGGCGAACCAATTCGCACCGCCGAAGCACTGGCCAACTATTGGCGGGCACTACCAATCTCGGTAGTTATTATGTTTTAGCTCTGTTTTAGCTCGTCTGCTAAGCAGCGAGTTCGGAAAGATTTCAAGTTCATGAGCAACAATGGGCGGATTTATGGAAGAAGATATGTTGGACATTTAGAAACTACCAATATGCCCAAGGCATATCAAAAATTACCGGTTTAAAAATTCATCAAAATTATGAACATTAGATATATATAGATTTAAATTAATTATATGTTTCTGATTATAACAAGCGACAAAATTTAACAGCCTTCGGCATCCCGCCGGCCCTCTGTGTTGGCTGATACCAGAGACTCCCCTGGAGTACTGAAACATCTACTCGTGGCCCAGCTTGGCCTAGAATTTTTTAACCTATCATAAGATAGTTTTGATCTAATGATCTGCAGAAGTCACGCAACAGGGCAAAAACCAAATTGCTCTGAGGGAAATTCCTTCCGTATTTTGAAGACAATCAATGGGCAATAGACCGCTGACCATGAAATACCCCTATTGAGATGAATGGAAATGGATCTCCAAATCAATAATCGGAATCGTAATTTGATATATTACAAAATGACATAAAATAGAAAAATAAACGATCTAAAATGTCTAAAATAATAATTTTTATTGATAATCGATTTTGTAACCCTTAGGATTGATTTTAATTTAAATATAAATGAAAATATATATCTAAAAAAATATAAAATATCGATAAATCGATATATAAAATATTAATTATATTTATAAAATATAGAAAATAAATTAATTTATGAATTATAAAATTATATTAAATATTAATTAATATTGGAATAATAATTTAAATTATATTATTTATTTAAAATTTAGATTATTTATATTAATTTGGATGAAAAAAAATATATTTAATAAGATTATTATAAAC
This sequence comes from Cladocopium goreaui, assembly GCA_947184155.2. NCBI lineage: Eukaryota > Dinophyceae > Suessiales > Symbiodiniaceae > Cladocopium > Cladocopium goreaui. The sequence goes on from CAMXCT020004491.1 coordinate 135,473, forward strand.
TAATATATATTTTTGAAATTCTTTAAATTAGGATTATTGATAATTGAAATTTAATTAATTATTAATATTATATTAAATATATTTTGTATTTTATTATATGTATAAAATATATTATAAATTATTATAATATATTTTTTTTATTTGAATTATTTAATTGATTTATATTTTTAATTGGTTTTTTTATATTCTTTATTTTGAATAAATATTTATTTATAAATTTTATGATTTTTTTAAATATTTTTAATATATAATTATAGAATGGAAAAAAAAAAAATATATATATATATTTAGTTTATTATTTTGAAAGCTATGATAATTAAAATATATAAATAATAAAATTTTTTATTAAATTTATGGAATATGTTTATATTTTGATATAAGTTTTATGAATTAATATTGATTATATAATAGCAATATAATTTTTGAAATTATAAATAATTCTATGGTAAATTTTATTAAATTTTATTATTA
>CAMXCT020004491.1:137348-160434 GCA_947184155.2 Cladocopium goreaui
CAGACCCATGTCCCCTGCCAGGCCTCTTCCCAGACCCTGTCCATGGGTCTGAAATGTTTGTTTTATTTTTGGTTTTTTCGACATTTCTGCCTTTCCACAAATGCCCATTTATCATCCATGTATATAAATTATTCATATAGGTATGTATAAAAATAAAGATATATATATATATGATATATATGTTTATATATGTGTATATGTATTTTTGTATATGTATATATATATATATATTTAATATGTATTTATGTATACATGTATATATGTATTTATGTTTATGTATATAGGTATATAGGTATATAGGTATATAGGTATATATGTATATGTATATATATATATATGTATATATGTATATATGTATATATGTATATATGTATATATGTATATATGTATATATGTATATATGTATATATGTGTATATGTATATATGTGTATATGTATATATGTATATATGTATATATGTATATATGTATATATGTATATATATACGTATATATGTCCATATATGTATATGTATATATATATGTATATATGTATATGTGTATATGTGTATATGTGTATATGTATATATGTATATATGTATATATGTATATATGTATATATGTATGTGTATATATATATTGTGAATGACTTACAGAGGTAGCTCAAAGCAAAACTAATAATTTAGAATCGTTGCAATGGGTCCCACGATTAGCAGCAATCTGTTTTGTGCCTGCCGCTGAAAGTGTCAAATCAGAAACGCTGGAAAAGGTTCATAAGTCGAGCTGGCCACAGCCATGATAGAGATCGGCCACGATCTATCTTCCAAAATGGCGAAGACACTCCACTCCCACCACGGATGCAAACTAAGCAACCTATCCCTGGGGTGACCGCAGCCACGTGTCTGCGGAATGCAGAAAGCAAGAATGAATGTGGATTCACCTGAATGGAGGATTGCTTGTCACTGTGTTGATGTTGGATATGTCTGGTGGATACTTATACATTTCTCACTCCCAAAGAATCATTGTTTTCTTCTTTTGCAGAGTTCTGTAGCCACTTGATTCTGTTGCGAGTTGTAGCACGATCTTTGAGAATTTTGTCTTTATTATGGAGAACATAGTATCCATTTTTCAGGGTCTGTCTCAGAAAACTTGTTTCCATCACTTTCGTAAGAGCGTCTGCCAGCTGGGCACCACTGTGGACCCATCGGATGTCAATTCCTTCCGATAAGAGGTCCTTGATTGACCGTGCCAATAGCTGCGTACGAAACTCTTGGCAGTTAGGCACGGCTGTTCGAGATACCAGGTCTCTGTACATTGTCTGCAATCTTCTCGTGCGTTGTCATGATCATCATGCCCGTGTGTGAATCTGGATTTTTCTTTGATGAAAATGATGCGTCTGAAAATGCCAGGAAACGTAATTTGGAGATTGGTATTGATTGTATTGTAATTGTGGTGTCTTTATGTCGTTTGGCTTCGTGTAACACACGGTTGGCATCGATCAGGTTCTGAATTGTCGCTGAATTGATGGTGCTTTGCAAATGGCTAAGTCGGCTGGACAAATCAGGGCGAGTGTTCACTGCCGCATACTGCAATGAACCGATCAACGCCCGCAAGGCTTGTTTTTCATCTGGATTCACTTGGAGTTCAAAGGAATGTTTTCTGGTGGAGTCAATGTGAATAGGTTCAATTTTGGAAATATATTTTTCTTGGGACATAGTGATATTATAGTTGGCATTTTGGTGGAGATCAATCCCTGTGAAAGTAAATAATTTTGTCTTTTTGGATCCAAATGGAAAAATGGTTCAAGCTGGGCAAGTTTCTCATGGAAATATTTGTTACCTCCGCACAATCCATTAGGAATAAATAATAATTTCCTGAGAGTACGGTCCAATTCTTTAAACCAAAGGAAAGGAGCGTCTACCAATCCATAAGCTGACTTTGCAAGTTGACACACCTCATTCTCTTTCAAATTCATTGCCTTGCGAAGTTCGGGTGTTGGTTCAATGGCAATGGTTCTTCCCTCTTGAGTACTTCCTTGGAGAAATGCTGCTTTGACATCAAAACTGAAAAGATCCCATTGCATGGAGGCTATGAGCTGTAGTATTAACATTCTGGACTGTCGGCTCATGGTGGGACTGTCTCTGGGAAGGGATTCTAAAGCAGGATCTAGAAACCCAAGGACTACCAGGCGTGCCTTGGCTTTTCGGGTCTTCCCTTGTTTGATTTGTTCAGATTTTTCCTCGATGGGTTTCCAGGTGAAAATCCACCGGCATCGCAGGATCTGCTCTGGTGCCAACCGGTTTCGAAGAATCCTGCAAACAGTCCCTGTCTTCAGCCAATTTTCTACTTCGGCTTGCTTGGCCTTGTCGAACTCTTGTCGTTCGCTGTCGGTCAAAGTGCACAATTTAACCTCAGTGCGTTGTTTCTTCTGGTTGGTGGCAAGAAATATCATGGTTTCAAGCTGATCAACACTGATGTCATTCCTCATATTGCTCTCTGGCACTTCAACTTCAAATCGCAAGGCCAGCTTGGGATTATCTTGCAGATGACGGTTGTCATCCATGTCTTGGCAAATCAGTAGGTCGCACAAAAGTGAATCGCCTTCTTCATCGATATCAGGCACAGGGATCTCATGTGCAGGCAATTCAGGCATTGGGGTCTCTTCGGCACTTTCCTCAGGTTCTTGATCGGGTTGTTCTTGAGATGATGCAGGTCGACTCACATTCTCATGGGTTGCTGTAGTAGTATAAGGGGGAATGGTTACAAAAGGAGGATTTGATGGGTTAATGACATTGGGGTTATTGGCGTCACTGAGTTGTTCTTGAGTGTTCAGCGTGGAAGGATTTCGAGTTGTACCTGGCACCATTGTTGAGTCTGGCTGGTGTTCATCCTCAGGGATGAGTTGAGCCTCTGTTGCACTGACTGGGCGGACGTGTTCGGGTGCTGCCCGCATCAGGTTTCCTTGGAAGAGACAAAACATTTGATGGGGATCATCTTGTTGGATTACTTTGGCAGGGCCTACCCAAGTTCTTCTTTGTTCCCTGAGTTTCCAAACCATCACCCATTCCCCGGGGTTGTAGTTACCCCGATTTGGTCTACTTCGGCGTAACATTGCTCTTCGCAAGGACATCTGAGTGTCGGCTTCATGGAAAGCTTTCCGGGCTGATTCTCGCATCGCCAGGTGTTGACGAAATCTGATGCCCTGAGCATGATCACTTGTAGCTGTCAAATGAGCCGGAAGGTCGTCATCGCCCGTGATAGACGCAGGAACTTGTAAACCCTTTCCAAACACCAAAATTTCCGGGGAAAACTCATGTCTAAGACTGCAAGCATTTTTGGCAGCTGTGCACATTGCTAACGCAACTTGGAGATCATTGTAGGTGTTAATTGGATGGTCCATTTTATATTTACTCAACATGGCTTGAAGAATATCCCCGTGTCTTTCAGTTCGACCCATTTGCCAGTGAGTGTCTGGAGGAATTACAGTCAGTTTGATCCCATTTTGTTGCATGAATTGACCAAAAGCTTCAGAGGAAAACTCCGTTCCGGCATCGGTGATCAGCTTATTTGGTGGACCTACCCACATGAGCGATGCTCCTGTGAATTTCTCCATTGCTTGCTCTGCAGCTCGGCTAGGCGCAGGTGTTGCTACTTGGAAATTTGTGCCATGATCTAGATAGTGATAAAAGTGGAAATTTTGACCATGTTGGTTCGTCCAAGTCACACCATCGCACGAGACCTTGTCTGCAAAGTCAGTTTCAGATTTCAAAGTGGCAGGTCGAGGTATCTTTGGCTTTTGTTGGGATATGTATGTGGAATATCGAAAATCCTCTAATGTTTGAATCATGGTTCTTGGATACCCCTTCTGTCGCAAGGCTTGGCTCAGTACCTGGCTGGAAGGGTGACCCAAATTCTTATGAATACGCACCAAGAGGCTTCGCTCTTCCGGTGGCAGTGCGCAAAATCTGGGTCCATGTTTCTGGCTCTGGACATCGATCTTTTCATGTTGAGAGTAAATGTCACCAGGTGGGAACTCTACATACTTTCCAGAATCAGAAGTGGTGGGCGTGGGACCAGCAGTATCATGCATGGACTCTTCCGGAATCCTGGATTGGCTGCTGTCACTGCTGAATTCTGGCGGCGGCACACTGGAATCGTTGCCCACATTGGGTGGCAACTCGCTGGCATGATCATCCATGGGATTGGCTGCAAATACTGTTATATTTACCCTATTGGCATGAGACGGTCGGGACAATTGTCGATTTGCAAGTGATTCCCATGATTCCCACTGATCTTCCACTTTGACATCTGAGGTGCCTCGAGGTTGTATAATTGCTCTGCGAAAAGGTGCTTCTCCCTTGATCAAATTTTTGGGTGGTTCAAGAGTTCGTTCGGTACCTTTGCAAGCTATGATTCTGAGAATCGTCTTGTCATCAAATAATTCCTGAATCTTTTTCTTGATGGTGGTATTGGTGATTTCTTTTCGGCCAACCCTTGGAAGTTCCTTGGATACAAGTTGCATGATGTCCTGGCTAAATTCTAAAGCTTGTTGATTCTCGCTCTGTTCAGAAACCTTCTGATTCAAACGGCGTCTTTTGGATGTCATCTCATGAGGGGCAATCAGTTTTGCAGTTGGCTTCAAATACTTGGCAGCTCGAGCAAGGCTGTCGCCTTCGGAACCTTTGCGCTTCATGTCATTGGCTGCCAAAACATGATTCCACCTTTGATATCCCTTGGGAGGCTCAGTGTTTGTGCTAACATTCACAAGAATCTTGGCAACTGCTCGAGCAAATTTCCGTGGATAATTCTCTGAAAAGGCGGTACGTTGTACTCGATGATTGTCCAACCTGAAATTGCCCTCAAGTCGTTGATGTTCATGATTCCTATTGTAATGTCGGCCATGGAGACTCTCATACATGTGTTGGGAAGTGGTCTGAATTGTCATGCTTTTCTGAATCAACTTTTGTGAAATGGGGTCCTTCAGCTCTCCCAGACGACACATGTCAAACTCTGCAGCATACGTAGAATTGGTCAACTCTTGCAGTAAAGGACTTTTGAACATTAAGGACCTTCGGGGTTGTTCCCAATGAAGATGTCGTCGATTGGTGGTTTGGTGTCGCAACAATACAATGCCCAGTGCAAATTGATAAAGATGTTCTTCACGAAGTGTTGAATATGCTGAAACATCATCATGGATTTGCTTTCATTCAACACACTCCAGGAACACCAAGGACCGCACGTGGGACTCAACCAAACATGTTTAGGCTTGTGAGTCACTATGGTTTCAAACAGCTGTTTCCTCCCGGAAGGAGTTGCCAAATCACCCTGAGCCAGGCCAAAACGCATTGCACTTCCGTGAAGTTGATTTGTCTGGCAGGTCAGTTCACTGTCCGAACTGCAGAAAATTTCAACCAAATGAACCTGTTTGCCTTGTTTGGAATTGCGATGTTGGGCAACCAAAAGTTCAATCTCAAACCGCTTGATAAGTTCTTGTAACTGTACCTTAAACTTTTGTTGTTGAGTGAAAGTATACAGTGTGTCACCAGATTCATCATCGGAAATGAAAACCCCTGGCATGGATCTGTGTGTCATGGCTGATGGATCTACTTTGGACGCAAAAGTGTCAGAATCTCTGTCAGGGTATTCTCTACATTGAGCATCCTGGTCTGCAAGGCCTCGATCTCCTCGTGCTGAATGGGCTGGTGGCTGGTGATGTCCCATAGCTCTTCGTCCTCCTCGGTCGTGAGATGGGTCTCCACTGGGATCTCTGGATGGGGCAGCCGGCAGCTGCTCTTGGCCTTGGCCTTTGGCTGGGCATTGCTCTTGGGGTCGATCTTGGGAGTTAAGCCGCACTCCTCTTGGTCGATCTTGGGAGTTAAGCCGCACTCCTCTTGCTCCAGCATCACCTGGACAAAATGGAACAGCTTGAGGTGATCCAGCTTCGTCGACCCTTCGTATGTCTTCAGCACGCACTGCAGCTAGCGTGGCTCCTGGTGCCAAACCTCCAGAAATTTCTTCCCTACATGGCTTTTCCCAAACGTCACAACGGAGTGGCACTGATCCTCGAAGGAGAGAGCTTTGAACGCTTCCAGTTCGTCGCTCAAGACGGGTTCCTGAACTTGTCTCTGAACCCTAGCAAAGCGGTCGGCCAACATCATGGGAACTCGTTTCGCAACAGGATGCTATGGATTGGCCACTGACTTTTGATCCTGAAACTTGCAAATTGGATGTTACATCTGATTGATGATGAACACTGTGAAATGTCTTGGAAAATTTCCGATCTTTGCATTGGTCTTGCATGGGGAATTGGTGATGTTCTGATGAGTTCATGAAATCATTTGGAAAAGTGCAATGCAAATGGTGAGATTGTTGGCTGTTGTCAAAACTTGGACCCCTTCGGATTTGGCTACTGTCGGTAGTATCAGCTTCCTTTTCATTGAATGGGCCGGCGGCGTTGGTGTCAAAATGAGAAAAAGTCTCGGCTGTGCAAATCTGATTGGATGCCTTCATTACAAGTTCGTTCAAATCAACAAGAAACAAATCACGGCTGTTAAGCTGAAGTTGCACTGATTGATTCAAAACTGGGCTGCACAGACGCTGGCGTTCAATGTCAATCTGGGCTTTCAAGGTCCGGAGCAAGGTGTTGGAAAGCAACAAGGGAGTCTAGCCTTTCACAATGGCAATCTTAAGGCCCAAGTTACCTATGGGTAGCACTATGGCATGTTCACTCTCAAGTGTGCCTTAGTTACCAAATCTAAATGTCACTGAACATCGGCAACGTTTCACTTGCTCTCGAACCTTGGGATGAAGCTGACGAAGCAAATCGGGAACAAGTTCACTTCCCACGACTGATTTGGTGGCACCTGTGTCTAAGATACCATACGTCCCGTAGGTTGCAAACAGGGCCAACTCGTCTCTTACGAGTTCAGTGCTAGAAAAATTCAAGCTGGCTGTCATGGCTTTCGATGTACTCTCACGGTTCTGAAAAAATCCCTCCTCAGTGGCATGGACGGCACTACCCCTGTGGCATGGTTCCTATTATCCCCTGGCTTATGAACTTGATCTTGATTTACCCCTTTTCTTACTAAGTAAGATTTACCCCGAAAAATCACATGATTCCCAATGGCTTCGGCTTTCTGCGGACTGGGCTCATCATCAAGTGCATTGTCAGGAATCACAGGCAGTTGCATAAACTCCAAGGACATGAGATCACTATCGGCTTCAGCTGTTGTCGAAGTCATGGCCGGCGCTGTCGAGCCGGTGGTGCTCGGGGTGGCTCTCGGACGATCTGGACACTCGGCTTTCCAGTGTCCACGTCTGCCGCAAATGCGACATGAACTCTCCATGATCCTTTGCTGAAGGCTTTTCCGGCTTCCCTTCTGCTGATTGTTCTTTCCCTTGCCTTTGAAGACCTTACCACGACCTTTACCTGACTGCACTGGCCAAAAACCTCGGTTCTTAAACCTTTCGCTCAATCGTCGGCGAGCATCTGCATATGTATTCATGGCTGCAGCAAGTTCTGGGTCATCTTGAATTGTCTCTGTCATCGCTATTTCATAATCGGTGACGAAAATAACATCTTCATCTCCTTCTTGCAACAAGACCTCAAGCATCTCATCCTCACCTAGATCTTCAGCAGCTAGAGTAGGTTGATCAAACTCTTCGGAATCATCAATGTTCAACGCAGAAGCATCATAAGTCTTACCACGTGACTTCTTGACACCTGTCATTTCATGAAAAAATCCTGAGCCAAGCATTCGGACTGATTGGTTCACCTTAGTCATGTCAAGCTGTCCAGAGCCTGATGCATCACTCTCCAGAATCACTCTCTTCTTGTCATCTTGCGTCAAAAGTGAGCCTCTCAACACAACGTAGGCACGGATCTCTTCAAGAGAAGTCTTTTTGGCAAGCAACTCTGTCCAGTAAATGTCCGTTCGAGCCAGAAAGGAATCATTGGATTCATCGCTCTTTTGGATACACCTGAACAAAGCTTTTTCCACACTTTCATATTTCCTCTCCAAACCGACTTTTCCCCACTGTCCACCTAGGATGGCTACCAGCTTTTGGATACCTTCTTTGGAGTTGGTCATGATCTCGGACTTTTGCAATTGAAGCTTCTGGAAGGCTGCTCCGGTTGCATTCAGCACTAATCGAGTTGCCAACTCATTCAGTTTCTCTGCTGGCCAGATCTCAGAAAGCATTTCGATCTTCTGAACATACTGCTCTAAATCATCCTTGGAAGGGTCAAACGTAGGAACTAATAAAGCCAATTGGTTGGACACGGACTTGGAAAAATCACCTGTTGATTCTTCGCCTGCCATATCCTTCTTACAAGCAACTGAATCAGCACCTGATGTTTGTTCACAAGCCATTCAAAATTTGCGGTGCCCCGGAGCAATTGGGGCTCCGCTACCAATGTGAATGGCTCACAGAGGTAGCTCAAAGCAAAACTGTCAATCCAGAAACGGTCCAATGGGCCCCACGATCAGCAGCAATCTGTTTTGTGCCTGCCGCTGAAAGTGTCAAATCAGAAACGCTGGAAAAGGTTGATAAGTCGAGCTGGCCACAGCTATGATAGAGATCGGCCACGATCTATCTTCCAAAATGACGAAGACACTCCACTCCCACCACGGATGCAAACTAAGCAACCTATCCCTGGGCTGACCGCAGCCACGTGTCTGCGGAATGCAGAAAGCAAGAATGAATATGGATTCACCTGAATGGAGGATTGCATGTCACTGTATTGATGTTGGATATGTCTGGTGGATACTTATACATTTCACAATATATGTATATATGTGTACATGTCTATATGTATATATAAATATATATATATTTGCATATATGTATATATGCAAATATGTATATATGTATATATATATATGTATATATATGTATATATATATATGTATATATATGTATATATATATATATGTATATATATATGTATATATATATATAGATATGTATATATATATATAGATATGTATGTATATATATATGAATTTATATATTTATAAAATTGTATTTTTAAATTCATATAAATATAATTTTATTGTTATTTTTTATATTGATATATTTGTATGAGTAAATAATAATATATTAATATTTATATTTTTTTTTTGAATTTAAATATTTATATATTAATATGTCTATATATATTATTTTTTTAATATATATTCATATATTTATATATTTATATCATTATATATGCATAATTCATATATTTATATATTTATATTTTTAGATATATATTTTATTCTATATTTATATATCATTATATTTTAATATTTATTTAAATATACCCGAGGACCCGTTCTAAGAATATTAAGTCAACCTGCGGGCTCCCCGGAGGGAATATTCTAAGTGCAAGTCTGCATTTCGCAGATAAAATATTTCAAAAATATATGATATTAAATGGATAATGATTTGAGAATATTCTAAGTGCATCAAATTTGTGAAGCACCTCCGTTTTTTTTCACAAAACGACCATTGTACCGGAATACATGCTCTATCGGCACGTGAACACAGTCACCAACATGTATGTACATGTATGCATCTATATATATATATATTTATTTTCTTTCATATGCATGCATGTACGCGATGCACATGATATATTCATATATATATATATTATTCCTATATGCAAACACTGTGCTATTCTTAAGGTAGATATTTAGAGCACATATATACATATAACAATATTATATCTAGGAATATTCTAAATGCAAGGATTTTATGAAATATTTGTGATTTATTATAATTGGGCTGGTTGGGTTCATATTCTATCACCAGCAAGGTATCCAATTGTAATCAAGAATGGTGTATATATATATATAAAATATGTACATGCATGTTTATCATGTTTACATGTACAAAGCATCCCCATTGCACATAGGAGCACATGCAATTATTATTCTATGTGTATGGATTTTGTGAAATAATCCTAAATTTATATTAAAATTATGTTCTATCGGGACGTGAACACACACCAACATGTATGTACATGTATATATCTATATATATATATATTCATTTTCTTTCATGTGCATCCATATATGCGATACACATAATATATTCATATACATATATATTATTCCTATATGCAAACATTTTGTTATTCTTAAAATAGGTATTTAGAGCACATATATACATACAACCATATTTCATCTAGGAATATTCTAAATGCAAGGATTTTATGAAATATTTGTGATTTATTGTAATTGGGCTGGTTGGGTTCATATTCTATCATTAGCAAGGTATCCAATTGAAATCAAGAATGGTATATATATATATTATATATATATTTATCATGTTTACATATACAAAATATTCCCATTATATATAGAAATATATACAATTATTATTCTATGAACATGGATTTTGGGAAATAATCCTAAATTTTTATTAAAATTATATTTTATTTATAATTATTTTATTATATATATGTGTAAAAATGGAATATTCTAAGTGCATTGGTTTTTTCCCGGATATATATGATTTTAAGGATATTCTAATTAGATAATTAATAAAATTGAATATTCTATGTGCAAATTCGCATATATATATATGAATATTAATATATTTATATATTTATAAAAAATATATATATTTATATATTTGTTAGAATAGATTTCTATAATTTATATATTTTTATGTATATATATATATATTTATATATATATTTAGATATTTATATATTTATATATTTATATATTTTTAGATATTTTTTTTTATGTATATAATTTTTATTTATATTTTGAAATATTTATATATTTATATATTTATATTTTTTTTGAATTTAAATATTTATAGATTTTTAGATTTATAAACAAATATGTTTTTTATTTTTTATTTATTAATATATAAATATATATATAATTAGATATGTCAATAGTTATTTATATATTTATATATTTATATATATATATATTTAAAAATTTATATTTATATATTTTGATTTTTATATATTTCTATATTTATAATTATATATATATATTCATATATTAATATATTTATATATATATATAGATTTATATATATTTATATTTATATTTTTTTAATTTAGATATTTTTATATATTTATTTATAATATTTTTGAATTTATAAATTTATATATTAGTAAATTTATATGTTTGAATATATCAAATTATTTTTATATTGATTCAATAATTTATTTGTGTAGTTAGATTTATATATCTATATATATATAAATATATTTTTTATATTGATATAGTTCTATATTTAATTGTTTATGTATTTTTATATATTTTTATATAATTTTTATATTTAAATATTTATATTTTTTAAAATTCATATTTTATTTATATATATATTTATATATTTATTTTTTATATATTTATATTTTTAGATTTTTATAATTTTATATAGTTATATTTTTAATTATTCATATATTTATAGATATTGATATATTTAATTGTATATATATATATAGAAATATATATATATATTCAGAACAACTCACAAAAATAAGATTTTCAGAAGCTCGCCCCCCCCGGACTACCCGCTCTCAATATATAATAACTTGAGAAGGGTTGGCACGAAAGGTAGTTGTGTGACAGGGGACGCGGGGGATCATTCAATGGGAAAGCCGATATGCGTTCGGGCCCTTTTCTGCTGACACCAAGCCTTAGGCTTGTCAATATGGACGTCATGCGCTAGCAAATCACCGCTTTGACAAAACGAAGGGAAAATTTCTGTCTAACCGAAGCATGGAGAAGCGCCGACGTTCCTTTGCTTCACCCGTTTGCTTGTAAAAATTAAAGTGACGTGGCAAATGGATATCGAAAAATCCCAATTATAAGTCGAATGATGATGATGATGATAATGATGATGATGATGAGGACGAGGATGAGGATGAGGATAATGACGATGATGATGATGATGAGATATTGCGAAGGGGATGCTGCATGAAGAGACGCACAAGGCATATGACGAGAATTCACTTGGGGGGAGGGCATGGAATTGGACATTCAGAGCAGAGCGGAGATATCTGGATCCGAAAAGAGGGCACCCCACGATGTCCATGGTTATTCATCATTTAGTGCATTTAAATAGCCATTTAGTTGTATACATTGTCAGACATACGCATCGTGTGGGGAAAAAAACACGATTAGTATTAGCATAAATTCCAATATCTCTTTTTGCGGTACCTATGGATGCTCGAACCTGTCATTTTCATCACACCGTTGGGTACTTGGAAAATGGATGTCGAAAAATCCGAATTGCAAGTCGAATGATGATGATGGTGATGATGATGATAATGATAATAATGATGAGGATAATGACGATGATGTTGATGATGATAGACTGCGAAGGGGTTGTTGCGTGAAAAGAGACGCACAAGGCATGTGACGAGAGTTCACTTTGGGGGGGCATGGAACTGGACATTCAGAACAGAGCGGAGATATCTGGATCCGAAAAGAGGGCACCCCACGATGTCCATGGTTATTCATCATTTAGTGCATTTAAATAGCCATTTAGTTGTATACATTGTCAGACACACGTATCGTGCGAGGAAAAAAATAAACACGATCAGTGTTAGCACAAATTCCAATGTCTCTTTTTGCGATACCTATGGATGTTCGAACCTATCACTTTCATCGTACCGTTGGGTACTTGGAAAATGGATGTCGAAAAATCCGAATTTCAAGTCGAATGATGATGGTAATGAGGAGGAGGATGATGATGATGATGATGTTGATGATGATGATGTTGATAATGATGATGGTCATGATAATGAAACCCTGCGAAGGGGTTGCTGCGTGAAGAGACTTACCAGGCATATGGCGAGAGTTCCCTTTGAGGGGGGCAGGAGGGGCGGGGGGTTCCTTTCTCCTGTTCGTTCAAGAATAAGGGGTCCAGGCCGCCCCTTTGCTTCGCAAAATAAAATTCAAGGTAGCCCGCTAGGAGGCTACCTTTCGTGACATATTATCAATATTTTATTCATTGAATTACTACTAATATTACGATCTAGCCTGGCACAGAGCGCGTGCGCGCAGTTTCCCGAGGCCAATTTTCCCAAAAATCTGCTACTTTTTTGAGAAAATTGGCGAATACAAATTTAGTCTGCGCGAATGCAAACTAAGTCTGTGCCCTCTGAGCCCCCTGCTCGGAGGTCGAAATTTTACTACTATTTTGGGAAAATCATTTTTGATTTTCCCAAAAAAATGATACTTTTTTGGGGAAAATTCTCTTCTCCCCAGTCAGTGTCCCACTAAGCAACTGCAGTACGGTCGGTCAGGGTCGGTCGGGGGTTCAATTCCCCCCTGGTCCAGTGTCGCTCGGTAGGTCTTTCAGTTGTGTTTGAGCATGTATCTCCTGAATTTGGCGCGCGCGCGGAGTTCGCCACAATTTTGGCACTTTAACCCCGAGCCCAATTTTCCCAAAAATTTGCCACTATTTTGGGACTTTCACCCCGCCGAGCCGAATTTTCCTAAAAATCTGCCACAATTTTCGGATTTTTCACGAATACAAACTTTGGGAATTTTCGTTTTGCGTTTCCGTTATTTTGAATTTACCGCATGCGACTGTCGCTCTCTTGAATTCACTATAGGGCCCACACATATTTCAAGCTTGCTAGTCGTGGGTACGAGTGTCTTTTTGGTACCGCTGACTTTGCATTGGAAAAAGGCCGCTGATATAGTGTCGCCAAGCTAGCGGAATGATTTTACACAACCAAACCAGTCGCATATTTTCATATGGCTACACATTTAGTCATGTTAACCCTGCGGCGGTGCCCTCATTTTTTTTTCCGTCCAACGCCTCTTGGCTTTCGCCAGGTCATTCAACACGTTCAGATGCATGTTGCAAAGAACCGGTAAATTAACTAATTGATGCATACAAATAGCCGCCATAGGTTGGGGGCCACAAAAGTGAACCGGTATGGGACCTGTACATAGTCCAGCAGCCGTCACGATTCCATTGCAGAAAAACAGCAAACAAACAAACACAAAAAAGACACAAACACACAAAAAAACAAGCACCAACAACACAAAGAGGAAAGTGAACGGCGGTCCAGTTCAGTGACTATCGATGAGAAAGAGGTGATAGCATTGTATCAACTCAAGTATTGGTATGGCGAAACTAAATAACACAGAAACCAGAGACACAAAAATCACATAGCCATACCGTCGTGCGAGTGAGGCAACACAGCACTATGCGGAAACCAGGGATCCCCCCAGCCAGGATCCCCGAGATCACATAGAGCAAGCCTTCAAGGCATGACAACTCACATGACAAAACACTTCGATGCTAGCAACGGCAATGCCGTGTAGCAACTGAAGTGGTGAGACACTAAAGAAAGCGATGGTGAAAAGGATCTAGAGTGAGAAGTAATGTCGAGCAAGCTACCCTAAGGCTTTCAGGGCACACTCAGAATCCGCTCAGTAGTGCTTTTCCAATCATCCTCATCTTGATTGGCGCCAAAGTGTTCATCGTATGGGTAGTCAATAGATGGTAGACAACAGGCACCAAAGTGTTCATATTCTCAGTGGTCAGTAAGGATGATCTTGCGACGTGAAATGGTCGGCATAGATTCTGGAAGGGCAGCTGGTGTCAGCTGTACAGAGGTCTTCGGTGGAAACTGGCTGCAACCTTGATTGCATAAATTGCAGTTGCTGCTCAATCATTGCACGTTCTACTGTGTTCGCTCTGGCTTCAACTCGGATACGAAGGCTGTTGAGGCATTGACAAGCTGTGCGCAGCGTTCGTAGGTCATGTTCGCTGAAGATTCCAGTTAAAATTTCTGTTCTCTGCAATGAAGCAGATGTTTGTTCGAGCATCAGTTGTACTTGAGAGATGTCTCGAACATAATCTTGCAGCAGAAGGAGGTTACGTGCTTCACTATGGCTCGTTGCTGCGTTGATTCATCAATCCGATCATGTTCCCTGTCTCGTGGGGCCGGGTACGGCAGGTCAGTCTGTTGGTTGACAGCAGCCTCTTCCATTGCAGGTTAGCTAGCCGCAGTACGAAAGGGAGTTGCTTTCGCGGTCTGCAAAATGGTTGCATGGTCTCACACTCGCAGACACTCAAAGACAGTGCAGTTCCATTATGCTAGCAAGCGCTGAACGAAGAATACAGAGACGCCATGGTGCGGATGTACTTTGACATCCTTTATCCTAGCTACTGCTAGTTAGTTACCCTTTCCCTTCTATACCCTTCCCACCCTAACCTACTAGTGTAAGCAAGGGATTCTCACCTCTTCCTAATTACTACTCTTTCAACTGGTCCTAGGGGAGCGTACAAACCAGCCATGGGTATCCCATGATGGTCGGTTGGACCATACAGGAAGGCACGCGGGAAATGGGCTTGGGTGGAATGCCAAGCCATCAGCCGTGGGTATCCCACGTTAATGGCGATGCATATATATGGGCATTTATTGAAATTGCGTTTGAGGCTGTGTGCGATCCGTCGCTACAGTGTAACTGCTTTGGCCTTCTGATGAGATGGCGGCGCATTCCGAAGGGGGTAAGTCGTCCCGCATATCCGGATGGAGCATTTGTGCGATAACAGGATGCGCATGTTTATTCTGAATGATTTGCATAATTTCAAACATGAAGGCATCAGGGTCATCTACTAGCGCCTGGGCTTCTGAGAGCGGTTTATCTAGTACAATGGCAATGAGCATTTCTCCTCCATCTTTCTTGATGAGAGGTGTTTTGCCTTCTTGTATTTTGTTCAAAATTGCCACAGCTTTGTTTTCGCATACGTTCCGTTCCCATTCCTCAACTGCCCTTTGGGCTAGTTCTCCTGTTTGTGCCGGGGCAGTTCGAATTGATGGGGTGCCAAGTGCCTTAAGGAAGGGGCCGTCAGTCATTTGTGGCGCCGGCAAGGAGTTTACAGTTACCGCTATACGGGATAGATCGCTGTCTCGAATTTCACCAGATCGCGACGTTTTTTGTGCAATGTCTGCTTCTGCATTGCTCCACATTTGGCTTAAGGTAAGGCCTGCTTTTGGTTCCATATACCATTTATTCCAGACCGCTTTGTGCGACCACTGTGGTGCTTTGCGGTTGATTTCAGCCAAATCCCGTTTCATGTCGTATTCGCTAAGAAGATCATCTAGCTCCTGCAGGGTAGTGTCGCGGTGGATGCATCGTTGTCTGACTGCTCCAACTATGTGTAGGGGCCATCCAACTAGCATATATGATTCTTCAAGGAGCCCATCACCATTTTGTTCAATTATGGTACCCAACATTGGTACGTCAATTGAAGTCTTAAGGCTGACTCGTGGTCGATTGCATTGCCATGTTTCCGGAGAGAGTAATCCTCGTTTGGCCAGTTCAGTCACTGCTGGGAAAAAGGGTTGGTCACTGGTGACCAATACTTCCTCTTTAATTGTGAGCCGGAGGCCACGCATGGGTTCGAGTGTCCCTTGTCCTGAACTTGGTGGGGGTCCCTTGGTGGCTGTTGTATCTTGGAACCAGGTGGGACGAATGGATTTGACCCCTGTCACGCTTCCGGAATCTGTGCTTTTGACACTTTCTCGGCGAAGGCTGTGGTACATAGGGGGTATCATCCATACAGGGACAAATACAACAACGTATTGGACATTCCATGCAACATGAAGATCTTTGGGCTTGAAGTCTGGTGTGATGTATCGGACTTGTCCATCAATGATTCGTACATAAGACTCTGTGCGGTCAAAGGATGCAATCACCTTGAGGCCCAGGTATAATTCTCTGAACCAGTACTCCTTTAGCAGCATGAACGAGAGGTGTGGCGATCTGGTTTCAAGAACATGTCTTGCTGGTGCCAACAGTGCCACAAGCCATTCTGCAAGGAATTCTATGACCCTGTTCTCGAGCTTGGGGAGGGCGTTTTGGACCGCTTGAAATGCTGATTCCATATTTGGCGTCTGCGAAGCAGAGGGCGTGCCTTCTGTGTGTCTGGTATATTCGTCAGCAAAGAAAAGGCGGCACATTCTGGAGACCCACTGACTAGCGCTATCCATGTTAATCGTAATTTTGGCAAGGGGCCAGGGGTCAGGCAAAGTAGAGAGACAGTGGAGCAACTCCGATGTCAGCTCGGGTGCTATCACTGGGAGTTCGCTTTCTTTCGGCCTATATTGGGTCGTGTCAGTTGTTACGCTTCCTCTGCTGCGTTGTGCATGTACTTTCGCGGCATAGTATACTGCCTGTAGTTGGGGGCCGTGTTGGCTAACAATTGCTCGAAGGTATTTGCATGCACGGATAGCAGCTCTGCGAGTACTGGGTCCGTCTTCCGGTTGGTTCTTGGCCGCCGTGGCAAGTATGTCCCGTGCCTCTTCCTCGGGTGATCTGGTTGGCTCCGTGCCCCGGGGGGTATGCATGGTTGTTCCACCCCCGTATGTTGGCGCCTCTTTGGTGCTTGGTAGGTTGGATGGGATATCCAATGTTGGCTGCATTCGCCACCCATCAAAAAAGTAAATGCCCGGCAGTGGGGTGATTTCTTGAGAAGGGCCGGTTTGTGGTAGGACCCGTCCGGTGCGTGCATGATACAGGCCTGATGGCAGGTATACATATGTGGGTCTAGGAGTTCGGTCAGCAGCGTATGCAAACAAAATAAGTTCGTCAAATGGGAGGTTCTGCACTGGGATCCATTTATGGCCAGCTGCTGCTATTTGGTGCAAGCTACGCAAGAAATGCCTATCTTTCTGTAGCCAGTCAAGGTCGGATGCTTTGACCAGGATAAGTCGATATCGAACGTTCAGTGGCTGACTGCTTCACTGGTCGTGATATTGGTTGGCAATGGCCAGAGGGGGGAATGACCACGAAGGTGCCTCATGGAGGGACCATCTTTCCATTTGGCTGTTGTTCTCCTGTACTGGATTCGTATTGAAGGAGGGCCAGTCCCATGTGGTGAATCCTCGTCGAAGCCCCTGCACTCCATAGGCCAGTGTAGCGAGTACTTGCGCCATACCGATAAGGCCCATCATGTCCAATGGGGAGACTACCAGGGTAAGCGATTTGGATCGTGTAAGCCCCACTGTGATGCGTCCTAGGCAGTCTTCAGTATCCTCAGTGGGGGAACCATCAGGCTGGTATCTTACATTGAGGAAACCTGTGCTCGGCTGGGCTACCATTGCAACAGCCGCTGTGCCTCCAGCCGAATTTGCAATGGTCTCAACCCGCAATGTACGGGCGTAGTCTTTTTTCAGGGTGGAGCGGTTAAGGTTGTTTTTATGGTCCGTGGCAGTGGTCATCACGAAAAGTCCGTCCGCAAAGCCTGTGTTGTAAGGGAATTCGGAGAGCACTTGTGATACGAGCGTCTCCAGATCCGCCGCAACAAGACCATTAATTTTAGCATTAGTATCCCATAGGATGAACTGGTACCCAAGGGGTTTCTGGCTGATTCCTCCAGAGGCGAAACTGCCTAGCTCCCAGCGGTTGCGTATAAATTTGCAAAGATCTGGGTATCTAACCGCAACAACCGACTGGTACGTTACCGGACTAACTCGTGAACTGGAGGGTAGCATAAGCCCCCAGGCATGAATGTCGCTAACACCGGCTGTGTGGGAGTTTAGCTCAGCTTGGATTTCCCCGGCCATAGGTAGGAGGGTTTCTACATGTTGCAGCATCCAGGCGAGGCGGATGAGGGATCGCGAGAAGTTGATGGCAGAGCCTTCGAGGAGCGTGGCATCTACTTTGGTCGGGAGCTGTGCCTACTCGCTTGGAAGTACTGTTCGAAAGTGGGAGTCGAGACCCGGAAGGACTTTGTGGACTGCTCGAAGGGCTTCTTCATCAGCTGGTGACAGTTACTCGGTCCACACTCTACCCAAGACATGTTCGCTGTTTCGCAACGCATGGTTCAGCAGTTGCAGGCCTTCATTAGCCGAGTCATCGAGCAATCTGATCATCGCTTCCGCCAGGTTGGAAGGCATGTAGTTCTGTCGCTCCGAAGCCCATGTTTCTTGGCCAGTAGGAGTTGGCGTGACCTCTTGGCATTAGGGGCCGTTCGAGCAATCCCGCCTGGTGTTTGCTGTGCATCCCCTGTCCATAAGATGAGGGGTTGTTATTGCTTGAGTAGGCTGATGGTTGCGATCTCACGGTCTGTACCGTATTGCTGTCCTTCGTCGATAACCATCAAGGTGAGGTCCTGCATGAATCCAGTTAATGTCGACCATTGCATGGTTAGGTCTTGAGCCACTGTGCCTCCCGTAGCCATGACCAGTTGGCACTTGCTCAGCATCTGCCTCCTTTCCCTCGGGTTGATGTCAAATTTGGTATGCGCGTAGCTGCTCTTGTTTCGCTCTTGGTCTCCAACCAGCCTGCCTATGCGCCCAAGCACCCCCGATGGGGGGTCGAGCCATAGGAGCAGGTCAGAGAAGGATTTTGTGCCCGAATTTTCTTTGCACAGAAACAAGATTCTGAGTTTTTTGTTGACGTCGAGCTCAAGGAGCGCTAGTATCAGGATTGCCATCGATTTGGATTTGCCCGCACCAAAGAGTTGAGCCTTTTGGAATGGTTGCAATGGTCACCTCAACCACAACTGCTGGATGTAGTGTGGTGTAATGTGGTGTAATGCTTTGCGCAGCTTGTACAGAGTAATTCCATGTAATTCCCAGTACTACTTTGTACTACAGGACTTGCACAAAGCACTTCACAGTACTATTTTATACTACAAAAGCTCAGCTGCATAGGAGATGGCTGTACTTCTGATCCAGCTGTGAGGTTCTCCCTGGATGTGACAGGGGATGAGTACTAGGCGTAACAATTGTCCACAGAGGGACAGGATGTGGGATCTCTTGCCTGCGGCGGTGCCCTCAGTGTAGACCGCATGCCTGTTCACTGTTGCGCCCCAAGAATTGCAAGCCGCAATCTATAACGGCATGTCCTCAATTTATTACTACTAATATTACGTTCTGCCTGTACACAAACCACTTCGGGGAGCAGCTTTCAGTAGCAACTTTCGGGAGCAGCTTTCGGGAGCCGCTTTGCAGAATAGCTTTGGGGATACGTTTTAGGGTATATATTTGAAGAATCGCAGCTTTCGGACAATAGCTTTGGACAGCAGCTTTGGGAAGCAGCTTTGGCAAGCTGTCCGGAGCAACTTTCAGGAACAATTGCTTTGAAGAACAACATCTTTCGGGGGCAGCTTTACAAACAACTTGGGGGAGCAGCTTTCAGTAGCAACTTTCGGGAGCAGCTTTCGGGAGCCGCTTTGCAGAATAGCTTTGGGGAACCGTTTGGGTGTATAGGTTTGAAAGGTTGCAGCTTTGGGGCAATAGCTTTGGACAGCAGCTTCTGGTAGCAACTTTGAGGCGCAGCTTTCGGGAGCCGCTTTCCAGAATGGCTTTGGGGAGCCGTTTTGGTGAACAGGTTTGCAGAATCGCAGCTTTAGGGCAACAGCTTTGGAGAACAGCTTTGGGGCACAACTTTGGGGAGCAGCGCCGGGGAACAGCTTTGGGTAGCAGCTTTGGGGAGCAACTTTGGACAGCTTTCCAGACCAGCTGGCAGCTTCGGGCAGCAGCAACTTTGGGGAGCAGCTTTCCGCAGCTTTGGGGCAACAGCTTTGGAGAACAGCTTTGGGCACAACTTTGTGGAGCAGCGCAGGGGAACAGCTTTGGGGAGCAGCTTTAGGGAGCAGCTTTGCACGGCAGCTTTGAAAAACCGCAGCTTTGGGGAGCAGCTTTTAGGACTCGCTTTGGAGAATAGCTTTGGGGAAACAGGTTTGAAGCATAGCCGCTTTGGGGCAACCGCTTTGCAGAGGTGCTTTGGAGAACAGCTTTCGGAAGTTGGGGAGCAAATGTGGGGAGCAACTTTGCGGCATTGCAGCAGCATTGACGGACAGTTACTTTGAAGAACGACAGCTTTGGGGAATAGCTTTAGAAAGCAACTTTTAGAAGCTGCTTTCGGAAATAACTTTCGGGGGCAGGCTTAGCAACTTTGGGGCGCAGCTTTCGGGAGCCGCTTTGTAAAATGGTTTTGGGGAGACGTTTTGGTAAACAGGTTTGCAGAATCGCAGCTTTCGGGCAACAGCTTTGGAGAACAGCTTTGGGCACAACTTTGTAGAGCAGCGCAGGGGAACAGCTTTGGGGAGCAGCTTTAGGGAGCAGCTTTGAGGAGCAGCTTTGCACGGCAACTTTGAAGAACCGCAGCTTTGGGGAGCACCTTTGGGGAATAGCTTTTAGAACGCAACTTTGGGGAGCAATTTTCGGCAGCAACTTTGGGGAGCAGCTTTCCGCAGCTTGGGGCAACAGCTTTGGAGAACAGCTTTGGGCACAATTTTGTGGAGTAGCGCAGGGGAATAGTTTTGGGGAGCAGCTTTAGGGAGGAGCTTTGAGGAGCAGCTTTGCACGGTAGCTTCGAAAAATTTCAGCTTTGGGGAGCACCTTTGTGAACGCAACTTTGGGGAGCAGCTTTTGGCAGGAACTTTGGGGAGCAGCTTTCGGGAGTCGCTTTGGAGACTAGCTTTGGGGAACAGGTTTGAAGCATAGCCGCTTTGGGGCAACCACTTTGCAGAGGTGCTTTGGAGAACAGCTTTGGGAAGCAGTTTCAGGGAACCGCTTTGGGGAGCAGCTTTGGCAAGCTGTCCGGAGCAATTTCAGGAACAATTGCTTTGAAGAACAGCAGCTTTCGGGGGCAGTTTTACAAACAACTTCGGGGAGCAGCTTTCAGTAGCAACTTTCGGGAGCAGCTTTCGGGAGTCGCTTTGCAGAATAGCTTTGGGGAGCCGTTTGGAGGTATAGGTTTGAAGAGTTGCAGGTTTGGGGCTATAGCTTTGGACAGCAGCTTTTGGTAGCAAGTTTGGGGCGCAGCTTTTAGGAGCCGCTTTGCAGAATGGCTTTGGGGAGCCGTTTTGGTGAACAGGTTTGCAGAATCGCAGCTTTGGAGAACAGCTTTGGGGCACAACTTTGGGGAGCAGCGCCCGGGAACAGCTTTGGGCAGCAGCTTTGGGGAGCAACTTTGTAGGTGTCCTCGTGGCTCAGTTGGTAGGGCGCTGACAGACTGCCGGTGGTGGTTCGATTCCCTGCTGGTCCGCGAGTAAGCCTTAAGACCGTAGACCCGCCGAAAGGCAACGGGCTCGGGCCAAAAAAAAAAGCTTTGGAGAGCAACTTTGGACAGCCTTCCGGACCAGCTTTGAGGCAGCTTCGGGTAATAACATTGGAGTTTTGGGGAGCGTTTTTCGGAAGCGGCTTTCGGTAGTAATTTTGAAGAGCAGCTTTGGGGAATAACTGCGGGGAGCAACTTTGCGGCTTTGAAAGCAGCATTAACGGACAGTTGCTTTGAAAAACGATAGCTTTGGGGAATAGCTTTAGAAAGCAACTTTGGGAAACCGCTTTCGGAAATAACTTTTCGGGGCAAGCTTAGCAGCTGTTCGGAGCAGCTTTGAGGCGGAGCAGCTTTGAACAGCAGCTTTGAATGAGGAGTACCTTTGGGAAGTAGCTTTAAAACGCAATTTTGGGGAGCAGTTTTCGGTAGCAACTTTGGGGAGCAGCTTTCGGGAGCCGCTTTGGAGAATAACTTTGGGGAATAGGTTTGAAGCATAATCGCTTTGGTACAACCACTTTTTTGGGAAACAATTTTGGGAAGTAGCTTCGGGAAACCGCTTTAGGGAACAATTTTGGCAAGCTTTCCGGAACAATTTTGAGGATTAATTATTTTGAAGAATATTAGTTTTGGGAAATAGTTTTCGGAAATAATTCTATAAATAAATTTGAAGAATCGCAATTTTGGGGTAATAGCTACTGTCCATATATATTTTTAAAAATAATTTTGGATAATTTTTTCTTCACTTATTTTAAAAAAGAATAATTTTCGGATACGTATTTACAAGGAATTTCGGGTAATAATTTTTAATAATAATTTTGGGGCATTTATTTTCGGAATATTTTTGGGAATAATGTTGAGATCTAGCTTCGGGGTTGTGGAGAGCTGCTCTGGAAAGCAAATTTCGGGAAGAATTTTGGGAAGTAATTTTCTAAATAATTTTCTGGAATAATTATGAATCTTGCTACGCACGAAATAGGCTTCGATAATATTTCGATAACGTAACTTTAGGAATTCACTTTGGGAATTAATTTTTGGTTGTAATTTTGGGGAGTATTTAATATTACGTAAAGAGTAGCGGTTTATATATATATATAGGTAATTAAAAATACC